>JAAAKL020014532.1:0-11901 GCA_010016065.2 Carybdea cf. marsupialis auct. non (Linnaeus, 1758)
ATACTCTGTGCGAAGTCTCAGCTTGTTAAAAATTTTTTCCCACAAACCACTATTTTTGAGCTTCCACGCCTGGACTATGATCTTCAATAGATTACATGAAAACGTTGCTACTTTTGTAAGGAAAAATGAATCATTAAAATGAATGAGTCAAAGTGACCTAAGGAAAACCGAGAGGTAAAAATACAACTATAATTTACATAGAAAGATCCCGTAGAGGAAATCATTATGGACTTAAAGACATTGAAAACGAAGTTCTGACGTTTGAAGCAACTATTTACAGTAACAGAAACGTTATGTAGTCACGATCAATAAACCGTGACGTCATCGCGATTTGCGAAGTCACGACATATATCGTGACTGACTTGAATTGTAATGCATGCGACCAAATTAGCTCACTGATACTTGCTCTTTTTGGATAATCCACACATTTGAATACCAGAACGGAAATGTTCTCGCGTCCACTCAACGCACTTGTTGCTCAATCTCAAAATCGGCCATTGGTTCTTACAAGCTCTTCGTTGGATTTCCGCATTTTTTCAGATCACCTAGTGAATTTGGACAAAGCTTAGGAGACAGTCTTGATCTGTATCCAAGTCGATTGCTACATTTCTTTGAAAGCCTACAAGATTCAGTGCACAAATCCTTCCGTCAACATCATCTTCAAAATCATCATCTTCAAAATCAAAAAGGGGGAGAGATGAAGTTGAAGTTCATGCCATGGAATACAAATATACCATCAATTTCAGTCATTACTGTCTTAGCTAAACCACTCTCGCACTTTAGGCACTGGGCATGAGAATAGTCGTACCTAAGTCAGGTGCAAATATTATCTTAATCAGTTCTTGGTGGCGGTTGAGCCAGCCGATTGAGAAGCCCAGGTCAACATGGTGTGAGATTTATCGGGCTCCTGAAGACGTAGATTTTTGTCTATTGTATACAGCATTGGTACACGAGAAGCCTTAAACTACAAGAGCAAAAGCAGATTGAAATGTCATTCTAAATCTTCCTGACGTATGTTACCAATAAAGAGTCAAGTAAGTAAAGAGACACCTGACCTATAAAGGGATTAGATGTTCACTACTATCCTATTCTCTTTTGTTATATCCTATATAACAGGCACATTTCTAAAGAATGAGATGTAACAATCATAGAACAGCAAAAGTACATTTCAATTTCACAAGCGTAAGATTAATACGTTTCGGAGTAGTTATATTTAGGGGTTAAAATAGCCATTGTGGGGGCTTTCGGGAAGGTTGAAAACGCCATTAGGGACGGAGTTTTCGTCAGTTTGGGTTTATAACAATGCCATAGAATGGCACTAAATCAGCGTACAGGTCTGGCCATGAGAAAGGACCGGCACCCAAACCATCAAGCACGAATAGCTTTATAGAAAGTATGGATCTATTCAATACTTACGTAGAGACGTTGCAGTTACATTTTTTCAATTTTAACAGCACTTATCATAAAAAGGACGGACTGTTTTTCGACAGCGATGAATGTAAGTCATGTGGCGGCTTGTGCTGCAATTTCTAACAAGGCATGGGATTCGATGCCTTATATTCACTATGAAGGAAATTGGAGTGAAGAATGACGAAGATTCTCCTTGGATTTTGCATAAGTGTTTTGTGAGACCAAGAATTGTCTTACTGTTTCGTAATAGAGATCGCCAACGACATAAGCGACTGTGTTCAGCAGCCATGTTTGATACGATAATTCACCAAATATGTCAATTAGCTGATCATACTGTCTTAGCACCTAAAAATCGAAATCAGAGAGAGAACATATCATCATTTGAATTTTCAACAGAAAATGATAAGTTGAAATCTGTCAGAGGATGGTAAAGCCTTTCCTCTTTTGAGCCTAGCAGAACTCCTTTGCTATGGAAAGACACGTACTATCTGTGGTCTCTAAAAAGATACTAGAGAAGTAGGTATTATGTCACTAACGAGATTGGAGCCCGTGACTCAAGCATTTGTGGCGTGTGCTCTACTTTATTTCTTTAGTCGAATCCTGCTGGCAATATAATTTTTCTATTTCTCTAGTATCTTCTCAAAAACACTTATCATGTATGAATTATCGTAGTAGAATTTAGTAACACTACGTGACATTCGAATCTTTCATCTAATAAACGTATAAACGTATTTGAAAGACAATGGTTAAAACTAAAGAATCAGTATGTGCCATCTCTGAACTTCAAGTAATAACTTCAGATGATTCTAGTCCCATGGTATGTGCCCAGTTTAGGTAATGCTCGGTTTAGCAGTCTAACACGAACGCATCCACTGCGAACGAGCTCATTACTAATTATACTGATAAACAAGTAAAAGTTAAATATGGAAGGGAAAGGAAAACATAAGAGTAGACAACATGTACACAAGTAGATATTGCAAAAGGGTTGAGGCTGTGTGTGGGGATGCATGGGTCTTGTCGAATCTCATCTCTTACGGCCGCGGTGGCATAAAATGCGACCCCATCGGACACCAAAAATGTTAATAAGTTATGGTCTTATTCATTGTTTTAATGATTGCTTGATAACACAAACCTTGTAAAATGTTGTAAATTGAAATAAATTGCTTCGATAAAATGAGGAAATCTCGATGGTTTCTGCCCCTCCTCGGAGCTTAGTCTTCCCTTGGCGATGCCTCTCTGCTTATCATGAGTATTATGAGAAATTGCTCAAGTCATTTTTTCTGTCAGTTTTCCTGACTGTTTAAAATTGAAGAGAAAATCAATACTCCACAGAAATCTATACTATGTGGACATTCCTATGATTCAAAACTGTTTTATGTCTGTGCATGTCAGATTAGAATGCAGACAGGTCGTACAACCAGTACTCCAACCGCTAGAGAACGGAGAAATAGGTCAATCTACAGTGACAACTGAGGTCTCCGTTTCATCAGTATTGGTTTGTACGGTATATTGCCTATATGTTAGGTTTGACCTCCAACGAGATTCTTAAAACTTGTTAGTTGTCATAAAATATAATAACGCAACTTTAAAAAGTTCAGCGTAGAGGGTAGTACATTTGTCATCTACTGATTTGTAAAGTTCCTAGGGTTTCCGAGGACTCATTATTTTGTTAAAATTGAGAGCAGGTCTTCAAAGAACGTAGCGAAGAAGAGCGAGAAGTAATACATTATGAAATAGGTGTCCTTCGAAAGGCTCGTGTTGTTTATCAAATCCAGAAATTCTCTACGATATTTAAAGAAAAGCTAATAGCTGATATGAAAAATCATAAAATGGTTTTGGAACATATAGTATTCAAAGGATGAAAACATATGTAAAGTGCTGTAAACTTTGTCTTACTTATGCACTATTCGAGATAAGAAATAGTGTAACAATGGCGACTACCGTCCTTTGCGCGCTTAAAAGTGACGGAAAGCCTGTCGTTTTCACGCGCGGTGTATCTTACATCCAAGTGTAATAGAGCTGGAAACCCTAAGTCTTGAGTAACCATGCACTTTCTTAAGTTCTCAATATCAATAGTTCATGAAAGCTAGGCTTCGAGGGATTGGATGAACCATCTGCGAGATATAATAAACACCACTAGGAGTTTTTCCGGAAAAGGACGTTAAACTGAGGGTCCTGCATGGGCAAGACGAAATGAAGAGGCCTGTAAGATTGGTAATGTTTAACCCATAACTCCTGTTAGAAATATGTTAAGCTGCCCTCTTAAAAGCTGAGGCCGTTTCATATGCAAAGCAAATACGATTAAAATTGAGGGTCAGGGTAAGACATGTTTCTGAGTAATCTGTGAGACGTTAATGTTGTCAGTTAAGTTTCCTGAATTATCTGCTTTCCAAGTTTTTTGCCTCTTTGAAGTTAATCATTCTACACATATCATCCGGTGCAGCTGCAATGTGTACAATACTTTTCTATCTAATTTCATATTGCAATTTAACAGCACCAGAGTCCACTTCGTTAAGCTTGTAACCTTTACAGTAGGAGGCAGAGTCACAAATCTTCATTTGGACACCAAACGGCTTTTAGCCCCTCTAGAATCCTATGTATTTGTGTTTAACGAGTTAACTTAACAGCCCTGGACGTATCTGAAATCATGGCATTTGAACCCTATTCTTTTAATATTCAATTTCTTATGAAAGATTGAGTTTACGAGATCTGGGCTGATACTTTCATGTGTCAAATAGGACATCTGCAAACTTTTCTGTCAATTCAGGCAACAGTAATCATGCAATAAAGATTTAAGACAGTTTCTGTCCCCATATAGACACTGGAACCAAATTATCTGTACTAAGATAAGGTAACTGTCCAACTAGAGATTATGAAACATGTGTTTCATAATCTCTGGTGCAACGTACCGCCATGGTGGCGCGGTTTTGCGGCGCAGAGGCACGGGTCTGCACTTTTCGTCTTCCAAAAACTCTCGGAAATCGGTTTTCTACATCAAATTCAGGTGATGAGTAATAAAATATGAAGTGTAATTGTCTGAACAGAGTGCACTCTTGCTACCTACTATAAAGTTAAAATTACCCCTTTTTCCTTCCCCGTGCCACAGTGATTAATGGCAATAATTTCTTGAGAAGATGCTAATCACCAAATGAACATATACAAATTATCATGATTTAAACTTTATTATGTACAGAAACGTAATTCTGTTCCAGATCCAAAATGACTTGCAAAGCACCAAGACCATGATAGAAGACGCTTCTTGCAAATACACTTTGTTTTTAATTAACTTAGGTAAGGCTCAAGCAGGATGGAGACGCCCACGAGGTGCACCTCGCACTCGATGACTGGATGTCGTCGCCAAAGATCTGCGATCCTGTTGAGTGCCTCTATCTCAAGCGGAGCAGCTCGCTGCCGATCGTCAGCACTGGCGAACACTTGTGTTGCAAGTTGGCTCTACGCACCGCACGGTGCTCGAGGATTAGTGAGTGAGTGTAAGGCTCAAGACCGTAACCTTTGTCAATTACTCCAAACAATTTTAGGACTTAAACTTTCCTAACGTTGGCTCATACCTATTTTACTGTATGGCTGCGGGTACAAATAGACCTGCAGGGTTGGGTGGCGGATGGGGAAGCGGGTGGTGAGGAATGCAAACTCATTTCTGATTTTCAAATGAATCAGATGAGATCAAATGGCATTCTTGCTTTCACAGTTACGGCAAAAATATCCATTATCAAATGATTTAACTGGACCGTAGTAAAGATCTTAAAGCAAGGAGGGAGGCATTATTTAGATAAAAAGAGAAAATATATCCCGTGAGTACATACGTGACGAAGCTTTGGTTGAGATTAGATGCCACGTACCCCTTCCCCTTCCTGGTCACGACACCTGCTACCGCCCTGTTTAATATCACATTATTAGGCCATATCTACAAGGTTAGTGCTAGATAGCGATAGGAGGTGAAGTGGTAAAGTTATTTTTACCCAACCCGTTCTTGCTTATTAGGCTGTTGCTTGCAAAAGAGGTTACCCCAGCAACGTCAGGCATCTGCTACGTGCTAACATTAATCCATACCTCCGGGCAGTAAACTAAGCTTTCAAACAGGGTCATGTTTCCTGTAAACGTGTCGTTCCTGATATATTCAGAGCCACCTTGGTTGTTTTACATTAAGTTCAGTTAAGTTAGGTTATGCCTGCGGTAACACTCAAAAACCGCTGATTATCAGATGGTATTAATTTACTGAACTGTACCCTTTATGGTTTGGCTTTAAATGGTCATAAACGTTAGACGGTCATTAGAAATGAAAACTCTGGACGATTAAGTATGAGTTTTTGTTGCTTTTTTCCCGGCACAGAGAAGCCTTTCTCGATTTCAAGGGAAACGTAGTCTTAAGTTGGCAGGATGAAGTAACGAAAACCAGCGATTAAGGTACCAGTATTGAAGTAAATAAAGTTCTATCGTCCCATCCAAACCTTGATGCCGTAGCCTCCACAATTCCATTTTAATTACAGTGTGAGTAGCCGGTATCTGCCAAAATTGGAAACAAAAATGATGTTTAATGGTAACTTACAGTTTAGTATACCAAATGTTTTCTTGTTTAATAGTCAGATTAAAAGGAGGGTATGTGACGAAACCCTGAATACACTTTGAGATTGTGGCATATTTTATGTCTAGTAAGCATTAAAATTGAGCATTTATGACTGTGGCGAGCCCTGGAACGTAAAAAAATGCTCTGACAAGCTACTTGAGCGATCTCAATGCTTATAAATACAGTATTTGCGCTGTACTGTGAAAAGAGATAAAACACACTTCCTAGAATTGGGATTGACATCTTTTGATGTCAAGGAGAATTGTATTTTAATATGTACAAATCGTAGCAGTTTTAAAAATGGCGTAACAGTTTCGTTAGGACCCATTTGATTTGAGTGGATGCTGTGAAAAGTCATGAAAAAGCTATGATTAAACTTATGATAAATACCATTTTTAATGTTCTAATGTTTCCCCCTGCTCTTCTTAAAGACGACAACTCGAAAAACTAGGGATGCTTTCGAAAGTTTGAAGATCATCACTCAACACTATCATACATTCGATTTTAGCCTTGCAATGCATTCTTCCAGATTGGCAATCACAATTTCGATATTACACAATGTGCACTGCAGCTATTACGACTCGCCCGTAGTGAAATATCAGGTCGGATCCAGAGAAAGAGGGAGATCTTCTTCATTTATTCACAGAGTAATCTTTTACCATTGAAAGGTGTAATAAATAAAAGCCTCTGGCAGTATTTTCGGATTTTTGGAGTTGAACAGAGTACATGAGTTATAGACTTTCAGAGTTCAGAGTTGTATTACTAGTTTATGTAAAGAAATAAAAATGGGCGTGTCTTACACAGATTCTAGTTTTGACACGATCTGTTGGTACCATTAATACCAAGGTGCAATAAATGAAAGCCTCTGGCAGTATAGAAGGCCAAAGAAAAAGATTAGCCTTGGAAGTTTTGGTCTTTAGTGCACAGGAGCTGAGGTAGTGCAGTTTTGGTGCTTCATCTCTTGGTGACGCCTCTCTTCCTCACAATGCTAGATGCGACATTGAAAACACTTTTAAGTCCGGGCAGAAACCTTTCTTTTTTTCTTGCTCTTTGCAATGTGTGCTTTAAGTAAAGGCTTTGTCATGGCAAAGATTTACTGCTAGTATGATGTGGGAACAAGTGTTCGATAACGAGTAAATAATTCTAACTTCTAAGCATGACCTAAGCATCAATAGAAGGTGATTGAAATGTATGAAATGGAGGCAACCGCAGTTACGAAGAGCCTATACAGAAGGCTGGAGGTTGCGGAGTTGAGAATGTTGCGATACATTATGGGTATAACGAGAAGGGACAAAATCAGGAACGAGGAAGTTAAAAGGAGGCTCAAACTACACAGACGGCAGGACATACTCAGGGAAAGCCGTCTACGATGGTTCAGACATGTGCGACGAAAAGAAGGTGGATACGTGGGGAAAGGAGTGGAGAGGCTGGAGATAGAAAAACGGAGGGAGGGATGACCCAGTAAACGATATGAAAGAGATTGGACTGAAGGAAGAGGAGGATGCAATGGAAAGAACGAGATGGAGATGTCGAATCGGCACCGGCGACCCTTGAAGACAAGGAGATGCCCGTAGAAGAAGAAGAAGTGATTGAAAAGACAACTACCGAATCGATCAAAACGTAATTCCAACCATGCAAACCAAGACAAGAAAGAAAGTGACGGATTCAAATATGTATGAAAATGGTATTTAGGGTATGAAAATCCAGATAAAATACTTACTTATATCTTTATTTTGCTTTTGCAAAGAAATGAAATCTTTCAGAGGGAAACGGTTTATTTAGTTAAATAGTTCACTCGTATTACGCCATTGAAGAATTCCTCTTCGACAAAGCGATAGGCTGGAAATTCTTGAACTTTTTACTTATCCTAGCACTGAATTTCTGATCAAGCAGATCCTGATGTAATAAAATATGTGTAAATGATTCTTGCGTTTGTATCCCACTTCACTTCGTAGTCCAGTTTCATCAGCTTTTAAAGTCTAGCATAAAATGTACAATAAGGTAAATTTATAATCACTTTGATTTTTCAAATTGCTAAACGTGAAGCCAATGTTGCAGTATCTACTTTGTGGGGAGAAAGTTTCGTGAATAGATCCGCCAAAAAATATTTTAACTTTTTCGCGAAAGTTAACCCCATGCTAAATGGCTACTAATTTACAGTTTTGCGAAATTTATACAAAGGGAAAAAAGCTGCGAATTTTGTGACCTATTTATTCACTTTGTTTATTTCTGCTTGGTCTCAGTGTATATTTTGAAGTCGTTTCTTAGGTTTTCTGTGAAACAGCTTCAAACACCCCGCTGATATCCCGATTTTGTTGAGAGTCCTTTTGCTTTTCTGTGCTTCATTACCATGTTTGCCTTTGCACACTTTTCTTTGGTTTTCAATTCGTGGTGTCGAATGTTCAGGAAGCCCTTCAATAGTAAGAGATCCGAATACCGCCAGCAGGTCTTGAATAACATTTTTTTATCTAATTCTAGATCATGTACTGCTAGTTGTGCATTCTTCAATGTTGATAGCATGCTAAAAAATAGAGTACAAGAAGAGTGAATAGAGTAAGATGCAGCAGTGACTATAAAATGATCAATCAAGCGATGCTCACTCAAAGTGGGAGTGCGGTTAAAAAAGTGCATTTGGTTGTGAATTTCTACTTTAAGTTTCAAATGGTTTTTAACAAATCGTAAAAGTTTGTTTCAAGCGAAATACACTTTTTGTCGATCGCGAACGTCTATATCATGCGATATGAATTGCAGCTAGCCATTAGTGAAACTCAATCCATAAAATTTTTGCCATTTTTTAACCTCGCGAAACTTCATCCTTATGCAACTTTCTTTCCGTAAATTAGATCTTTTAAATTTTCGATAACAGGGTAGCAACAACTGAAAGCAAAAATATAAAATTATTGCCTTTGTAATATTTTAGTAGATTAGCATCTTCTATACCATCGAAGTAGGTGCCATTGGTAATTGTAGTAAAAAGAGCTAAATGGGAAAATGGGAACCACCAGTAAGACAACGCATGTTTCCAATTACAGATTCTATCCATCAAGTCATATCAACCTTAAATTCCTAATCAGAAGGTTAGCTTCGTACACAGTTGAAATGCCCCATGTTAACCAAATCTCGTTCATCAAATAATTCATGTAATTTGAGCGCGAAAAGATACCATAGGAAAGTGATAATACTTTGCTTCGGCAATTTGAACCCAGGACCCATAATACATTTCACCTTTGTCTTGTCGCCCATTAGCTCTTAATCATCCTATAGTGCACACCGACATCTATGTTAGAAGCAGTTTGGAGAACTGCCTCTCTGCGCCATTTGATTTTATCATGCAAAGTTATGAATAATCTTGTTTGAATTTCAGTGGTGACATATTTCACCTCTTTCTAGTTTCTTTTGATACTTGACAATTCAAGTCCTCTCTTCTCGAATTTACTTTACACAATTTGTTAAAAGCTATCCAGTCATGACTTGAACGACGAATGATTTATAAAGCAACATGAACTGCTTCCCCTATCCCCAATCACCTAGAAATTGGTTTCCGGTATTGCCATTTGATGATATCCAAGCTCTGTTGAATTCGTGTCTAAAGAAATTAAAGTTTCCTTGGAAAGCCCTCGAGAAAAAATGCCCGGCTGTTTGTAATTTCGATTCTGCTATGGGATTAGTTGATTAAGTATATATGTCCTTTTAATTCTTCTTACTGATGTTTCTTTTCTCTTGACCCATCTTTCTGTAAAATTCTGTACAATTTTGCTGTTTGTTCGATTTATTTCTGATTTTCATTTATCACCATTCTTTTACACCGTAGAAAAATGATAAAACGTAAAGGCAGTCCTCCAAATTGAATGGAATGTAAGAGTAAGTTGATCCCTACTATGTATTCAGGATCGTAGCTACCGGGGGCAGTTTTGTGCACAATGAAGTAAGGAAGCTGATGATTTAATTTTTATAAAGAGTTTGAATAGATACTAGAAAAATAGAAAAGTATTTCACCAACTGGATTTGAACTCGTGTCGCACGCATTCGCGGTGTACGCTCTACCAACTGAGCTAGGTGAGCTTCGCCGAGAACATAATTTTTCTAGTCGTCACGTTACTTCCCAATACTTTACTGGAGGACATCAACATCTAGCTCTGCGCAATTTTGGGGACCAGACTCTCTGCACCGTGTGGCTTAACCATGGGAGGACTGCCACGCGGCCTATCAGTCTGTCCAAAACACTTAAATAGAGTTGTGCTGTTATTATTCGTTTTTGATTACTTGGATCGTTTTGAGTTTTTACATTTTGTTTACAATGCCCCACCACAAATGTTCTGCTAATAAATTGGTAAACAAACTATAATCAATACAAACAACATTGTATTTTACATCGAGCAATGCTTTCATGAGTCAACGTCTTGTATATTGCCAATAACAAGATATGGACAACGTAAAACAACGCATAAGAGTTCCTCTAAATATGCGCAGATAAGGAAGTACCGTAAATTACCGATTACACACCCAATACTCCATTAAGCGCCCATGCTCTAATAAGCGCCAAGTTTGGGAAAAAATATTTCTCAGAAGCGTTCAATTTGAATAAGTGCCCAGGTCTGAATAATCTCCAAGTTCGAATAAGCGCACAGGTCTGAATAAGCTCCCAGTAAATATTGGACGGGTGAAAAAGAAACAAAACCTTTTCATTTTTTTGGACCTCAAAAAGGTTATTTTTCATTCTATTCTTTAGAAAGATGATGTATGTTTAGGTATCTGTTTTACCTTTTCTTAACAACCGCCCATCCCTAAAAAATTTTAAATAAGCGCCCAGGGCGCTTAATCTGTAATATGCGATAACTCTAAAACTAATCAGATTGGCAACAAACACAAGAGTAAACAGAATTGGAATTAGGAATGATGTCACAGGGTTGCAAGATCAAAAATCTTTTAGATACGCAATAGAAAAGTAATTCTTTCCGTTTATTTAAAATGTTTGTGTTAATTTATTTATGTCATTTCGGTGTCCAATTTTAATACATGGCTGCCATTCCTAAATGTAAAATTTTTATCCAATGCTCGTAACGCTAACGATTTTGGTCAAAGCTTGTATTTCTGTAATGTGGAAAATATGAGACATCAAACATCTCTTTCTAATCGATTACGCGTTTGCTTTGCTTGCGGGCAGACAGGCAGGCAAAATTCCTAAAAGAGAACCCTTTTAGCTAGAATTTTGTACACATATCAGTATTGCTATTGCTAGCGATACGAGAAAGACCTTAACTTTGGATATGATTTGAGGTAAATCAGACAAGGCCTATAGGTCAAGTCTTTGATAGTCCATTTCTATCTCCAAAGGAAAACCGTCAAGAGGAAGCAAGGTCAAAAATGTTTTGAGGCCGCAGACTGGAAAGTGATATGAAATAGGATTGATTACTGTCTGCAATGTAGCAATGTAAAAGAGACTTTTCGTCGTCAGAGAGAAAGACCTACTTAACATATTGTCTGACATATAAAATTGTAGAAGAGTATCCTAGGGTGGGAAATGTCACGAGAAAAGCATTCGGCTACTCATAAACCACAGCATACCATAGACCTGTGGCTTAGCATGATGCAAATACATGCAGTGGGGGAAGGGGGGAGGTCTATATTTGTCACTGGAAAGCGTCACCTTCGAGGTGGTATTTGAGTTTTGCTCATTGACACTGTTATGAAGATGTAATTATGCAAATTAGTCTTTATTGTTGTATAGTATAAAAGCCTGGTAATGAGAGTTATAATTCAGTATGCGGATGAATTGTTCATGGAATGTAATTAGTAGAGCTTCTTCTCGTTAAGAAATACTTTGGAAATTGTACACCACATTTTGCTTTATTCAGTACACTTAGATATCGAATCTATCGTCATCACAACAGACACCATCTTATTTA
>JAAAKL020014533.1:0-11901 GCA_010016065.2 Carybdea cf. marsupialis auct. non (Linnaeus, 1758)
TGCGCAGCAATGCGCAGTGATGAGTGATGAGCAACGAATGCGCATTCGTTGCTCATAACTGCGCATGTACTGCTCATTACTGCGCATTGCTGGTCTTCTAATCGTCTCTAACCGTATACCCGTTCCCAACTTTATGACTCAAACAAATCAAATCAATCAAAAAATTTATAATTCATCAATAAGACAAAATGGCGACGCCTATTGTCTTAAACCATTGGTTTTTAATCTTTATTAAGGTATAGCGAATTTTAAATAAAATGTTCATGTAGCATACACGAACATAACACAAATGTAGCATTATTCCGTTTATCTTACCAATTCCGTAATTAGAAATTTGATATACGAGATATTGAATAAGGTTTATAGCTTATTATATTGAAGTTGCAAATCCAGTTACAAACGTCTTTCTTTTATGTTAATGTACTAGATAAAAATGTGTTGATTTGACTGTTGTGCCCTGCAATACAATCTTCTATTCATTCTTACTGCCTAAAACGGATGGTTAAAGCGTGTGGACAATGAGTTCACTGGATTTAAAATATCTCAAGACCTGTCACTCATGTAGACAAATCTGAACAAGGCCCTTCAGTTCAGTTGTCTCAGTATAAAAACTCGATCGCATTATCAACTGATGGGGTAAGTTTTTGTGCTACTTAGGGAAGCGTTTTCTAATTTGGGTATTGGAAATCAGGTTATGCAATATAACCCCATCGTCAAATTACAACTCCTTTAGCTCTATTTGCTTGATGTTCTTGTCAGGAGTCCTTAGAAACGGAAAACTCTGGCAAAAATTCCTCTCCCACTCTGGTATGTAACGTCGGCTGAAAAAGAAGGCAAGAAGCTCTTGCCACTTTTACAACACGCCAGCTCTCTTGTAGTGACGTTCATACTTGATGCGATGCTGTGAACAGGTCAGAGTTCACATTTACTTGCTTTTGTCAGTGGAGTTTTAAGGAGTTTAAACTGTAAGTGATAGCATATTGGTTTAGAAGTGCACAACGAAGCGTTTGCTTTTAAGCCTTAAAAAATCAATAGATTTTATACAAGACATGCACAGAAATTTCTTCACATTAGACACATTCTGGCCATAAACTTAGTTTATATTATTGAAGAAAACAGTTGAATGAATTGATGTAATTCTGTTCAAAAAAAAGAACGTGCATTGCATACATTGGGGTGTTGGGTATCGCAGTGAATACTGCACATATGCTGTATTGTCAATCATAAGTGCGCATTATTACTACAACGGTACGAAATATCGGCCAGACCTCACGTCACCAGGAATTAAAAGCCAATATGTTGCAGCGCGACTTTACATCGAAGGACGAATCCGCACAAAAGGAAACAAGCTAATACCTTCTCCAATTGTTTGGCTTCTTAAGCTCCGTCTGCTTCAGGTGGTTTTAACATGTGCTAAATTGGACCCCCACCTCAATTCCAGCCATTTAGGGACCCCGTTTATCAAATTTCGGAAAAATTTTAAGCGACTACGTGCAAGACTGACAACAATGGTTTGCACAATAATTCAATAATTAAATACCTGCTCCAGCTGTTCTATATAATTACTTCAATAAATTACGGGGCTGGGGCATTAACAAGGTTTTCCACGTTTTGGAACGCGGGCATGTAAACTTCTTTGTGATTCATAATTAAAAAGGGGTTCAACAACAAATCAATAATATGGCCTCACATAACTACTCGTCATTCATTCTCTCGCAGCATTTAACTGTTAACTGTTCGTGACGGGAAGGTTAGTAATACGGCATAGGTCTGCAAAACTACTGCACAAAAAAATTGGAAAGAGTGTAAGAGTATGCAAAAATCAAGAAAACTGGAATATATTTAACAATTAATCTTACCGGGTGCGATTCAATACACAGCTGATTAACATAATCCAACAATGACAGAAAAGAGATCAGCTGACGGCGCCCCTGGAAGCTATTTTCATTCCTTTCGTCACTGCGGATGTCCAATCTAATAGTGGAGAATGATATCAAGACGAACACTTACTTGAATGTACATACTCTTCTTTTAATGTGGCCGGAAAGAGCAGCAGACAAGGTCAGAAGAAAAAAAAGCTATGAATACTATACAATATGTTTGGATATATACTAGAGAAATAGAAAAATGTGTCAACAACGAGATCCGAACCCGTGCCTCACGCATTCGCGCCGTGCGCTCTACAAGCTGAGCTGGGTGACCCCCGTGTATGACATGATCTATTTCTCTAGCCGCCACATTAGCTCGCAATACATTGACATCCTACTATGCGCAATTCTGGAGGCCAGCCTCTCTGCTCAATGTGACTTGACCATGCAAGGACTGCCATCCGGCCAATCATGCCATCAAAAAGAATACCATATAAATAAATCCGTCCCCAGTATAAAAACTTAGCTTTGAAATTACTGATAGACGATATCTGATGTCAAACTCCCACAATTAGAGATCTGTGCATTCTTTCGTTCCTTTTATGAGGTGACTCGTGTTTCATCCCGTGGCTTTGACAACTTCTTTGTGTGGGCCACCCAATCCATGTAAGGGAAATTGGGGTGACGGGATCTTTTCATGCCCGTCGGATGGATTGCAACTGTGCTTGGATGGCCAGCCCTGTCACACGTATGTCATGCTGAATAATTATACTTGATGGACACGTGAAAAATACAAGTGACTATATCTATTCACTCACTTCCATAATTTTTCGGAGTAGGTCGCTTTGAATAGCTGAGTGCTCATACGCACATACCGAATATGGGGAAGAGCTACGCTGAAAACTACAACTTGAACTACAAACCTACTACTTTACTACTGGTGTTTGTGCATCAAAGCAATGGTGTGAAAGATGTTTAAGATAACTAAAGTTGCACCTAGGTCTTGTATAACTTACACCTTGAGTGTTTGACAGCGCACATACAACAAAATCGGCTTGCAAACACCATAAAATTTTCATTATACTTTAAAGTTGCAAATGGGAAAAGAATAAAATCTTTCTAGACTCCGTTAACATGTTACAGGTGATAGAAATAGTGCCCACTTGTAACAAGTATCCCGCTGCAGCTTAAGAAAATTGTCATTGTTGCTACAGTCCACTTCGGTCAACCATTTTGAGAACGGGGAGTTGAGAAGTCTTGTCATTCAAGGGCGGGTATTAGTGTTGGGGGTTTCTAATTAGTCACTGCATCGACCATGGAAGAATAGAAACGGATCGCATCGCTTAAAATTGTTCGTGTTTCACAACTGGACACAACCGTTCATTTACTTTTTGTGGTGACTGCAAGGAGTGTAAGACTTCTTTATGTGCGTGCTAAGACCTAAACAAACATGATTATCATGTTTCGGGTACAATTTTTCAACAAAGATAGCAGATTTCCACTGGCCATGAACGCCCTTAACTGAGGGGTAGGATCGAACAGGATGCACCCTACAAAATCCATCGATGGACGTTTGCTTGCTTATCACAAGAGAGGATTAGATATTTCACCATGTATCCGTATATCAGAGGTATTAAAAGCAAAGATAATACAATACTCTGATAAAGAGCCTGGGGTATATGACGTGGTAGAGAATCACAAGTCCTGAGCCACGGCATAGTGAGGTAAAGTAGGCCATTGCTTCCCTCCCCCACACGTATACTTCCCCAGGTATTGTTGGGTACCAATTTTTCTAGTGAGTCTGCCGTAGGAGATTCAGATAAACAGACGAGAGTGGACTCCAACCATAAAACTCCTGCTTCCTACACTAGTTCTCTGCAGACTGAGATAACTCGCCTCCCTCGTGTACGGTTGTGTACCTTCTAACTTAAAGTCCCTAAACATATGTTCTGCGACTCATGCCATATTCTTGCCACTTCACTCCAAAAAAATTACACTTGAAGCCCAGGGCGCATGCATGCAAGCATGCGCTACCGTAAGAAGTTACAATACACCCACGACTATAAACGCAACGCTCGTAATACTTTATATGTCTATCACACTCCTTCAATCTTTCCGATTCCAAAAGCAACACGTCTTATTCGTTACTTCTATAGCGCTACTTCATACTAATTAAAGGCTTACAAGAGTTGTACGTTACTTCCTCCCCCCCCCCCCCCACTATAGGAATATACCAACATGTATGGTGTTATAACCCTTAAAATGAAAGATAAGATTCGTAAATAATACTTACCCCCATTTGACCACAATATTTGCAATATCACCAGGCTCCATGGTACTGGGCAATAGTTTAAATAGGGTCACTAACTGATCAGCCTGAAGTGTTCAGAAGAAACAGGAAACATGACCAACTGATAAATTGGAATACTGGGGTGCAATCGATCAACTAAGTTTCACATTGCGGTGCGGAAATAATGAGCAAAAGCACAAATATAACGCACTGTAACAGTTCCCCAAGTGTTGTTGATAAGGAAATCAAAGCACTGATTCAAAATGGTAGGGGATTATTGACCTTGCTTCTAACATTAGCCAAAAAAGATGATATCAAGTTACATAAAAAGAACCTTGCTATGCTAACAGAAACCTCATGGGCAGTGAAACGAAAGTAGGGTCACGGGGAAAACTGTTCTTAAAGCGTTTTCGCCGTAATTGCTTCTGAAGCTATACTGCTTCGGAATAAGTCATCACACGCACTTTGACAAACTGACATTGAATAAAAACCGGCAAAACGACACATAACATATATCGACTAAATAGAAATGGCAACTAATGCATGCAAAGCTGTTTATTCCAGTTCGTACAACAGTGGCAAGTATACACATTGGGAACACTGTAAGGCAGAGATGAGTCTACATACCATTCTTTCACAAAAAGCAGTGTACAAGACAATAACTCGTGCCGCCGAGTCCTCCGTCAGCGAAGCACATAATAGCAGCCCTTCACAAGCTTTGATTGCAACTCGGCTGTCCTGGGGATAACGAGAATCCGTTGGCAGTATTGATGACAAAAAGAAACCATCAGAAACTGTGGAAACTCTCACTAGACTACCCTTCAGTTCAGTACATAAAATCCCTGCCTGTCAAAGATTCCCCTTACTAATTTTGCAAACTTGACTTGAGCTCCGTATGTAGTCTATTTTCCACAAAACCTTTACGTAAGAAATGAATGAATGATTGCCATGAGAAACTTTGGGGAGACGATAATTCTGGTTGTAGACGTAAAATTCATAGACTAAATTCCACCTTGTTGCAACTATCAATTTTATGGCACAAAAAAATCGAGTGAGAGTTACACAGAAAATAAAGTCGTCAAAACGAGAGCTGGAGGACTGTGGATACATTTCTTGAGTCCTGGGCCAAGTGTTTGCATCTTTGGCTATCAAACCGGGTATCAGATCACTCTTCTCTAATTGATGGAAAGAAAAGTATGAGATCCCGCAACCTGGAAGTCACACAATGAGAAGGCAACTTAATGCTTAATCGTGATGCAAAATAGTGCACCGGGTATGGTAAAGGTAGTCCTGTACTTTTGTTATGGAGGGTAGGGAATGTGATGTAGAAGAGAAACACATGGTTTCAGCCATGGCATAGTAAAGTAGAGTGGCTTCTTCCTTTCCTCCCCCACTTTGGCCTACCCCAACTAATACTAGGTACCCAGTTTTCTGCTGGGTTCGCAGAGTAGTTTTTAGATTGGCGGCCCAGTGTGGCCTCGAATCATCAACCCTCTGCTTGCTAGACCTCCTCTCTACCGATTGAGCTAACTTAACGATTGACAGTGACAAACAACGGTGCACCAACTGTACTAAATTTCAGACGATTAGATTAGAAATAGGCTTGGATGACTACCTGATTTTTGCTAACTAACGTAAGCAAGTAGAGCATACGATCCTCAGGTCATCAGTGTAATGTCTTCTATCCTGGCAAAGAGTCATACTGTGTTACTGTGTGATAATATTTTATCTAAAACCGCTTATAATAGTTCAAATGCGCCCCAACATTGTCAATCTTTCTAAGTATAATTTGTAGTCTCTTTCAAAATCTTCATAAACTGCAATGGTCTTACTGGCTGTACAAAGAAGGTAGAAAATCATGTGCAGAAATCACACTGCACAGCTGGAGAGTTATTAACGAAATTTCCATATTTGGGAAGGTGTAAATACAGCTGCATTTCTAATTGTCTAAACTTCTCTCATGCATTCTAATTGCCTAAACTACTCTCACATAAAATAAAAAGCTATACAAACCCTTTCTCACGCTCTGTATTCTACTAAGAGTTGGTTATTGCTCAAATGGGCAAAGCAGAATGCAAAAACAGAATGACCGACTTTGAACGGGGGAAAAACCAAACCAAACTTCCCTGCTATCATAGCTTGAACTGTTAAGTAAAGGTAATCTTTAATTTGAAAGGCAGTTCTAACCAAAGACCATGAACATGAACGTAGAAGTAGGCATGCATTGCTCTTGTTCTAAAACCTTAAAACATTTGTTGGTGGTACAAAACAAACAGTTATATATCCGTATGATAGGTAAAGATAGGTCTGCATTCCACTTAGCCGTGCTCGAATCCATCCACATCGAAGCACAAAACCGTTCCTTTGCAGACAAAAAGAATCGGTCTTTTCATTGAGCTTTTTCGGCTAACTATTCAGTTCCACAGAAACTGATTGGTGAAAACAACACCAATCTAGCAGTCAGACGTCTGACTGGCTACCTTCAAAACACCGTTGGATATAAGTTTCATTGATTTCTTCTCAATTCAGTTCTGACGATTTTGTACTCTGAGGAGTGTCAGACGACAAAAAAACTTTTCAGTACTAAAATATTTTTGCTATTTCGTGCAGTTCTAGTAGGAATCTGAAGGTAATCAACTTTAAACTATGCAGCATAATCTTTAAACCATGACACAAATCATAAAAATGCTTCCCTCAAACTTCACATTTTCCAAATTTAAATAAGACTATTAAACAAATAGAGCCACTTACTTCACTCTTGCTCAGCTCTAAAAGAGCATCAATCAATCCAAATTCAGGTCTTTTCCTTTCGGATTGAATGGGAGACGACGGAGGTGTAGTTTTAATACCGGTATCTGGTGTTTCATCAGGTACCTAAAAACCATAAAGAGCTCACATTAACCATGGTACTGAGTTTGACACCCAAGATGCTTAAAACATAGGAAAAAACTCTTGACTTCTGCAATTCATTAGACTTATGGTTCGATTTCTAGTACTGTGTATATTAAGAGTTGGAGTTGCTCCTACATATTTAAATGCACATTTAATTTTTGTTGGGCTCCTTTTTCACAATTTACTTTTAAAAATAGAGGCCTTTCTTGACTTAATAAATGCTTCCGTTTCAACTGTCCACAAAATTATCTTAAAACAAAAAAAACATTATGGGCTTCCGTATTGAGATTTACATTAATTACAGATACTTCAAATTTGGCAATGTATGAACTTCGTTTCTATGCAGGGTCGATAAGTACACAAGTCCTTTGAACAGTATGTGATAAAATAAAAATCCATACACCTGAACATGACTGAAAAATACCACAGAGTTACTCCCATCTCAGGTGGATTGAAAGTGTCAATAAAGGCCTCACTGTCTCCATCATTGATGCAGGTGGAATTGAGTCAATGGCTCTGAAAGTGTATGAAGAGATTGTTTACTGCATGGTCTCTAATAGTAATGGATAATAATGTACTGTTTTTATATACTGCCATACGTAGTTCAGAACCAATCTACAGTGGTTTACAATTCATACATGCATTACCCCAGTGGGGACTCGAAGACAACCTGTGTTGCTGAATTGTGCTGCCTCATTCGGCCCTCGTCCAGATTCACCCACAGTACAAGCCTGTAGCAATAAGTGGTTCATACCTTGCCTAAGGGTACTACTGTGCGGCCTGGATGGGATTCAAACCTACAACCCTTCTATCTTGAGTTTGATACTCTATGCATTTGCCTACATGTCTTCTACAAAGCATACCTAGCATGAGGTGTAATTTAGTAAATAGTTTGTCTTACCTCCAGGAAAAAGTTAACTAGGTATGGATCGAGCTTCAGTTTTGAAACAACAACACACAGGAATATGACTTCTTCCATTTCTGTAGGTGCAGCTTGGATTTCTCCACAACATTTTATTAATTTCTAAAAGAGAGATGGCAAGGATCCAAATAAGTTAAGCCCTTAGATATGAGACTGAAAAGACTTATACACATATGAGGGTATTTTACCATAAAGTCTATCATTAATCATGGCATTGTGTCAAGTTGAATAACTCTTTTCTGTTAAGATTGAGGAGGAATTTTACACGATTCCACAATAAAAAAACCCTAGTACTTAATTTTACCCTTTGATACATAACTGTAAGTAATGTAGTTTACTAAGTCTGGAGGTGTAAAAGGGCAACATGACACACTTCTAATGATAGCCTAGAATGTGGCTACATGAAACAAAACAAAGCTTTAATAAAGCATAATTCATATTGAGAACATGTACTTTTAAGCAAGTGACACTCATATTTAAAGTGATGTCAAAAAATTACAGATTCATAATTTTCAAGAAGTGAGATGGTTGATGAAGATTTGTTGAGTTCTTCCTCTTCATAACCCTGACAAAGTAAGTTTTTTCATGTTCCATCAGAACCCATTCCATTCCACAAAGACTCAGCAATTTATCCCAAATATGGACCTACTACATTTTATAATTTTATGCACATTTCCAATTCCATCTAATTATTTAAATTTATTTAAATTGAACTTACAATAAATTTTTCTTCAGAACTGCTATTTCTTTCACAAGTCATTTCACGTGCTAATCCCTAACACTAATGTTGAAACAATGCAGAAAATTTTAAGGCCAAAATCTAATGCTTTGGAGAGCAGAAGGTAGAACATCTCTTCTTGGGCATAAAATATTCGCAAATGCGACATATAACATTCAAACAGCTCCAATGATAATGGGAAAACACCCCTTTCTTCATTCAAATTAAAGCAGATCACAGACAGTTGTTCTCATATATCCCTAGCCTCAAAAAAGTATCTAAAAAACTACACCTTGCAGACTTACACTAATAGGTCTATGTGCATTGACATGTGGCAACACTGGTTGCTTCAACTTTCCAATAAGATTTGTAAAAAATATCAGTACTTGCTGTTTCATTCCTGGTGGGCACTAAAATGGGTAGAAAAGGTAAATATGTCTAATAAAATAACGATATAAAAGTAATGGTAAAGTTAGGAAAGGCAACATTTACCTAACAAAACTTTCTAGTATTATAATACATGTATGCCTGCAAACAAAATGGAAGAAAAGAGGCATCAAAACCTGCCCTCCCCTCTTCTTTTTAACGATCATCCCTTTCCCAAGTTAGCATAGTTTGGGTATTGTTTTTTATTGTCTCTGCATTTTCATGTATATGCAGGGTATATTAATCTTGGAAATCATGTCAAATCTACCTGGAAAACCTCCCCTTGCATGATGCCATCTCCATCAAAGCACCCTTTGCCTCTATAAGAGATTGACGTATCCAACTGTAAACTGTCCACAAATGAGCATATGTAAGTCTAATTGAGTATAAAAGAACCTTACCAAAAATTTGATTGCTGAATAGACAGGAATTGGGATAAAACCAAAAACTCTTTCATAAATGTCATTTACAGCTGAACAAGTAATGAATTATTTTAACTGATAACAAGCCATTCATAATCAATGTCAACCTCTTATGGGGGAACTTCTTAAAAAGCGGATGTGAACATCAAATTGGAGAAATTAAAAATGCTTTGTCAAATATAATCATACCACTTGTTGATTTGGCAACTGTTATTCTATTTTTATCAATACTGATGGCAACAGATGGGGTTGGGTTGTAAAAGTGGACTAGAGTAAATGATAAGAAGGGGTTGCAAAGAGCCTCCAAAATGGGTGATACACACTGTGATTGATACCAGATAACAAACTCACATCTGCCCTTCCAAGGGTCTGCATTGTTTCCAGTATCTTGTGCTGCAGCATATATTCCATGCATGGTCCCTACATTGACAAAAGCAGTTACAACTTGAATTACTCTGCAATCAAAGCAAACATATCTCAAGCATTTGCTTGAGCTTAATGAAAGTGTAACAGAAGTGGATACAAGTGTAGACAAGGAGAGCATATACATACTGATATCTAAATCACAATGCCAAGACAAAACATACCAGTATTGATATAGTGTACTAATATACTCCAGGGGTACAAGTGACACATTATAAATGACACCAATGTAAAAAATCATTAAAGACTTTTGGGGTTCAATAATCCCTGATGTTTATACTTGATTGCCCCTCTTTGCATATGTACTCTGTTGGTTACCTGTGTAATGAGATCTGACGAGTGGTCAGCAGTTTCACACTCTTATTTCCTGCCAATTTTGTTTAATCCATGAGATTTATGCTTATTAAATCCTGACATGTAGGTTAATTACCTTGTCTTTGCTCAATGTACTCTCATCACAAACTATCTAGTCTTATTACAACCATGCTACTAACTTCATAACTCAAGTTTAAAATTTAAATCATTCATCTATTTAACAAATTCTTGACTTACTGTGGCACCACTTGGATGCTCTTGATCCTCCTGTTGCAGTATGTCCATCATCTGCTCCAAGTGCATAGGTATATTTGTTGCATTAACTGCAACTCTTTCATCTACAGAATACACAAGGTAAAAGAACTCATATTTTTATGTCTGTAAAAGTAAAGGAAGACTAAGGTTGCCATGGTGAGCACTTTAATCTATTCTGCTTGGACTCTTTTCACCACTGATTCTGGTTCGGTGGGCTATCTGGTGACATAGCAGTAAAAGTAATAGTCAAAAAGTCTCTAACATTTAAAGAGTATTTTGAAAAGCTTTTCCAAGAACAAGGCAATAATATGTTAATGTAATCACCAGCAGAAAACTTTTTACTTACAATAGCATAGTGAGCTCCTTTTGCTCTCATCCTGTTTGTTTTAGATTGTAAGTCAAAGCAACATCAGGAGAAGATGAGACCAACTTTGATGTACTTTGTGAGCTGACATAAAGAGCTACTAATGAAATACTGATAAAGTAACAATCCACCCTGCATGGTATTTAAACAATACAATCAAAACAAATAACCTCATTGTAAGATCACCTCAACAAGCTCACTTTTTATGCATTGTTATGCAAAAATTACACATCAATGATAAAAAATTAAGGAATTTGACGGCAGAGAACCCCCTCCCCCAACTACACACACATACACACAAAACTAGGACTTTAAGCATACCAGTAGCAAGGCAATACCAATGTTGGTATGCAAATAAGAAAGTACTGTGAAGTACTATACTATATTGTATGGTAAATATTAAATATTACTGGTAAATATTACCAAAACTGTTGTTTCATAATCAAACCTTGCAAAATTAGAGAAGGCAAACTCACCTGTTGTATCAATGAAGTATTGAGTAACTGACTTCCAATGAAACTGAAAGGCCTCCAAAACTGGAAGCTCTGGTGCAAGCTGAAAGTGGAGAAAATGCTGAGCATCAACTTCACATACTCATCTGATAAGTGTCCTGGCTTTACTTTCAGAGTACACTTTATTATTACAGCTTAGTGGGTTCACTCCAACAAGAATCATGGTATACTGTGTCATGACTCTTTCTCAAACTGATTTTCTCAATCATAATCATTCTGTGCACTACATTTATACTAAATCACATAACAATAGTGAGAGAATAATTTACTGCTGGCTCATGAAAAAGCAAAAAGAAAGTGATTCACTGAAGGCCACAGAAAGTTTAGTTTTCAACTTACAACCAAGGAATAGTTCTGCAAATCTATGTGACTCAACAATGTTGAAGAAACCCTGCCAATTGTATTCCTCAATCTTTTGGTGTGATGTGCAAGATTTGGATGAATCTGTATCATGTTTTGTTAAAATGTTCTATTTTAGAACTGACTTGTGGGAG
>JAAAKL020014534.1:0-11900 GCA_010016065.2 Carybdea cf. marsupialis auct. non (Linnaeus, 1758)
CTGGCAAGAAAATGAGTAAACTACAATGCTGTTATTTGTGGAAGGCACACGGTCTTTGTGGTTAGTTGGGAGCGCTTGTGTGGTGTCACAGCACCAAAACACTTTTCTACGGCCTTTTTGATTTGTTTTTCGACTCGAAACAAAACGTTACCAAGTCGTAGTAATTTTAGATACAGAGGGCATTTCTTAGGTCTAATAGGTTTTTCACTGGAAAACTGCAATAATTTAGCTTTGATGGCAAAATCAACGACATGAGGGGTATGGCTGTTAGATAGAAAAATCTGCTGTAATGAATCAATTTATGTCTGTAATTTCTCCTTCTAACAAATCATGATTGCATGGTGAACCAAGGTTTCAATGAGATTCACCTCTCATGTTTTCAGGCCGAAAGAAGACCAAGAAATGTATTGACCAGAAAATGTAGGTTTTCTGTACACACTTTCTCTATTAAAATGTCAAGAAATGGCAGGGAGTTTTTTACCTCCTTTTCAAAGGTAACATTTAATGACTGGTGTAACTTGTTGAGTTTAGTTAGAAAGTTGTCACACTCTGACTCATTTTTAAATACCGTGAACATACAGTCTACATATGGAAAATATACAACAGGTTTTGGAGAGGATTAAAAAAGATGAAATTCATGGAAACCAACAAAGATATTAGCCAATGATTCATTAAGGCAGATTTTTCTATCTTGTCAGCGCAGATGATAGACAATATGTACCCATATGAAGTGGTTAAGACCATGTTTTTAGCTGGGGGTGGAAGCTGTGCAGGGACGTAGGAACCAGAAGGCACTAGGGGCAGGAGCCCCCCCCAAGATTTTTCAATAAGCTAAAAGTGCCCTTCTATCTGCTCTTAAATCTAACACGAAATAAAATGTTCTGCAAGTGGAAAGTTCCCTTTTATTGTTGTGCCCCCCAAGTTCCAGATGCTTCCTATGTTCCTGATGCTGTGACATGTAATTCATGTATTGGCCTGGTGTGTGTAAGTATTAGCCAATGCTGGACCCAAGGGGCTGCCCTTGCTTACCCCATTTCTTTGTGGGTGCATCTCATTATTGAAACTAAATTTGACACCACATATTGCAACTTCCATTAATTCGATGAACACCTCCTCAGGGAATGGTGGACACATGAGCATACCCCGATACAATGCGTCGGCATATATCTTAATTGTCTCATCTATGGAAACATTTGTAAACACATTACTGATGTTGAAAGAACACAGAAAAGTATTTGAAGAACAGAAATTTTGGGTTTATCCTTAATATGACTTTCTGAATAGAGATCTAAGACATTGTAAAAGTTCAGAAAGCCACTTGGCCATTTCATGTTGTGAGGAGCCAATCATGGACAACATAGGTTGGAAAGGCAAACCTTTCTTGTGAGTTTTGGGGAGACCGTACGTCAACAGATGTCATAAACAACCCATGGTAAAAGACCTTTTCTAACTAGATCCAATAAGCCCTTTTTGATACATTGTTCAATTTTTGGTGTATTGTCATTACTTTTGACACTGCCTAGTTTTTCAAATTTGCTAGAATCTTGCAGTATGTTGTCCATTTTGTGTACATAATCCTTCTGGTTAAGGGTAACTACCCCTGACCCTTTATCAGGTTTTGTGATAAGGATCTCTTTGGTTTTTGTACTCTGAGGACTGATATTTGATGAAAGAAGTGATTCCTGTGGGCTATGGCAGCTGAACAATTTAGAGTGAGCCATGGAGAAGAATGAGGTCTCACCATGGATTGCCTGTATGGAACAAAAGCATCAATACCTCCCTGAATCCAATGACAGAAGTGAGATGCCCCTTTGCATGGATTATCCAAAAATGTGCCTTTCAAAGAGAAAGGTCTTTCAGAGAAGTGGAGCATCGTTCTGAATGGTTGTATTGAAATTTATAGTCACAGTAATAACTATATGGTTCCAAGAGGAGGCAAACACTTGGCAGGGGAAATTTCAGGATTGGAAGTAAGAAAAAATGTCAAGAAGATGAGGATCGTGATCATCTCTGTCAGGAATGGGAGTTGGAGATGTTACTAACTGGGTAAGATCTTAGGATAGAGCAAAGTTGTAACAACATTCACAAGCCAAGTGTGTCCCTTGCAAATATATCAACCAATCAGAAGGATGAGCATTTAAGTCAGCAAGGAGAAAAACACTAGCTGAAGGATTTCGTTGAAGAATAGAATCCATGTGGCTGGAGATATCATCTAACATAGCACAATCACTTGACGAAGGTGAATGATATACGTAAAAAGATAAGTAGAATGAATCAAGGCTAGCATAAGCAGATGTAGGACTTATCAGGAGTTCCATATTCGAGGCTTCTAGAAATAGGGATACTACCATGAACATAAATACGAAAACCATGCATATGAGCAGCTGACTCCTTACAGATAAGACGAAGATATAGAGGGACAACGAACTGGCCATTGTCAATGCTGGGGTCAAGGTTAGTCTCTGACAGAGCCAGAATATTAGGACAAGAAGAAATGAGGAATGATTCACAACAATCGAAATTTGTTCTTAAGCCTCTAAGGTTAGTGAAGCTAACATTGAAAATCTTTTTACTAGGGTGATCTGGTAGCTGGATGATGGTTTGGTGATGCCCGGGTCAAACATTCTCCCTACCATGCACAGATCCTTCAACAGGATTTCCAGACCTATTTGTGCAGTTATGATCAACGCTAGTTTTTGAAAACATAAAAAGTAAAAGATTTTCCAGCTTTCCAGCATCTATGGGAGAAGGCTATTTCACCCATAGGTGGGGCCCTATCAGGTTAAATCTTGTTGTTTTGATGAGGCACATAGTGGCAATGGTTATGGTGGACAAAATGCTGTTGGTACACAAATTTTGGACTTCTGCACTGCAGCCAATTTGGCCTTGTCTAACACTTATTTGATTAAAGAACAGAACAAACTGATCACATTTAGTTCTGGCTCAAATCGATCACAAATCCATTTAATTCTTGTCTGAAAGAGTCAACTGAAACATATCAGAGACACAAAAATTATAAATGGTAAAGAGTGCACACCACAACACAAATTGCTTGTTGCAGATATATATGCAAACAGGTCTAAAGTAGTCTCCTGTCTGCTTGCAGTCTGGAAACTGAAAGAATCAGCAATTTGTGAAGGGTACCAACACTTAATATGTGAAGCTGTTACCAAATTTTCTAACACTGATGATGTAGAGACCACATGGACTGACATAAAATCCTGCATCCTTGAGACATTTGATGCAACATGTTGCTGGACTAAGGCTAAGCAAAACCACAAGGAAACCTGGTGGTGGTGTAAAAAGGTTGATTCTGCAGTAAAAGAAATGAGGAAACTGTATAAGATCTGGAAGAAGGGAGTTCCAAAAGAGCCTTATCTTGCTGCAAAGCACAAAGCTAAACATGAGATTTTCCTAGCAAAGAATGCTGCCTCAGAAACTTATTTTAACAGCTTTTGTGAGAAAGACAAACTGAACCATGTTTTTAAGATGGCTGGGAAGATGAAATCAGAGACCTAAGATATAGTTGGTGAAAAATGGCTCTAAAATGATCATGGAAACTTAGTTTATGATGATGACCTAAAGCTTTGTTATGGAAAGAGCATTACCATAGGCTTCTGAATACAGAGTTCATCTGGAGCAAATCAACCGTGACAGATGTTGACTGAGTAATAGGACCTGCTATCCAAATTGATGATGGCATGACAGCTGCAGCAAATAACCACTTGAAATCTGGCAAAGCAGCAGGCGCAACTGGTATGGAAGCTGAAATGGTGAAAGCTGCAAGCAACAGCATTGTCCCACATTCGTTCCCAAGTGATTGGAACTAGTCTTTCATCATCAGTGTGTTTAGAAGAAAAAGGGACTCACTTGATCATGGGAGCTACCGTGGCCTGAAGCCCCTGGAATTATTTCAAGAGGTCCTGAAAAGAAGGATTGGAGGTCCTAATCAAATCATCAAATCTTCATAGATGACATGCAGTTTGGCTTTATGCCAGGAAGAGGTAGTAGTATTGCCATTGTTATTCTATAGCAACTCCAAGAGAAGTTCATTGGCAAGCGCAAAGATCTCTTTTTTGCTTTTGTTGACGTGAAAAAGGCCTTTGACCTTATACCCAGAAAGGTTTTGTGGTGGTCTATAAGCAAATTGGGATGAGTGGATAGTGAGTACAGTGTAAGCAATGTATAATACACCAAGGTTATGTGTAAGAATCAAATGTAAATACAGTGAATATTTCTCTATTGATGTTGGTGTTCACCAAGGGTCAGTACTCGGCCTGCAGTAAGTACGTAGTAAGTAAGTATGCCATGTATCACATTGTGAATTTTGGTGACATAATTCAGACAAGACTCTAGTGTGCTAGTTCTTCATTAGTGGCTGAGATCTAGTCTTCCTATATCACCAGTTAGCCAAGACTGCACCTTGTTTGCACGCACTGTCCAATTGCCTTCAAGAAAATCCAATACGTTTTTGTTGAGAAGGAGCTGTCATACTGTAATACCTTATTTGATGAATGGATGACATGATCCAGATTCTAAATGTTCCATAATTCTTAATCTGTGTGCTTCTTTGCATATAGCAGGTGCTGCATTCTTACCCCTGCAGGTACGTCAAACCGTAGAGCAGGTGGCAAAAGGAGGAGTTAATGTAGAGAATGTATTACATGATTTAAAGAGGTGATTAGATAATTTTTGATAAATACTTTATTTGTTCACCTTTGCATTACCAAGCCACTTCTTAAGTTGGTTATTCTTTAATGGGTCTTTTTACACTACCCTTTGATTTTTTTCTCTTTTCTAGTGTCAAGTTCAAGCACTGAGAAATATCAGAACAGGTATAGTAGAGATGAATGACCAATTGTTCGAAGCTTTGAGAGACAAAGCAGCCTTAGAAAAGAAAGTGAATCACCTGAACAAAGAATTGCAAAGACTTAAGAAAACGTCAAATGCCAAAGAACAGGTACATAAATTGATTTATAAGCGTTTCAGTTGATTTACAAGCATACTTATAACTTCTGTAGGATACTTACAGGTGGATACCCCCTAAAATGTACATGACCATCCAAAAGTACATGGCTCAATTCTCTCCAGGGGTTTTGTTGTCAGTAAGAGCATGCTAGTACCATATATTTCAACTGCAGTCTTACACTCGCGGCTTGGGAAACCTTTTGGCAAACAGATAAGAAAATTTCATAATAATGTGAATTTTATAATCCTGCTCTGAAATTGTCATGGGACAGCCTTCGTTTCACTTTGTCTAGACATCAGGGTCATTAAATCTGGATTCTTCTAGAACGTCCTTTACCTTTCCAGAACATTCTATAATTTTTGCCAAGTGCTATAGGTTTCCAGAACCTTCCAGAAGTTTCTATAGAATACACTAGAAATTTCCAGAATGTTCTAGAATATTCTACCACTTTCTTAGGAGTTCTGTATAAACAAGCCAAATTGTTTATAAGGCAGGACGGTAGGTATTAATAAGAAAAATATCTGATATTGATCAACTTCTGATCTCTGTGGAATACAACAGAAATGGTGATATTTGAGGATAAGCTTACAATGTCAAGTTATTCAGTATGTCATTTTGCTTGCTATTTGAAAAGCTTACATTATAATTCATAGTGTGCAAGCATGTTATAATGGGCAAGAAGTGAAAGTAGGCACGTATTTTGCATAAAAGGAGCCTTAAATTTATTTAGTGATGTGGCTATTAGTGAGTTTACATTGGGAAGGATCTGTGTTGCAATTGTGTAACAGCATGCTTTTTTTTGTGGCAAAATGTATATATTTCAGCAGCCATTTTCCACTGGTTTGTGTAACACTTAACTAGGATATACCAGTATTCCTTTTACGGACAGTAAAAGCCTTTTTCGTACCACTTATGTGTAAGGATTTGTACAAAAAGAAATATCAATAAGGTAGACCTGTAACTTAAACAATGGCTCATCTTCCTCAGACGTACTGAGATCTGCTGGAAAATGATGGTAAGCAAATGTATCTTAATAATTTTGAGAAAATACATGGCGTTGGAGATTGTGGGAAGGCTGATATTTATCACTAGAGTGAAGTCAACATGCGGACTGTTTAAAGAGCTGGTTTCCATCTTGACCAAAAGAGGTCTGTAGACTTGCTTGTACAAATACCTGTATGGTATTGATACATTGCTACTCCTAAACTATACTGGCTAGAGTGCAAAGAAATGACGATGACAGTGTATGTAAATAATATTTTGTCACACAAGGATCTTGGAGATAAAGACACCTTTGGAATGTCTGCACATCCCCAACATTAAGGAATTGGCTTAGATAGTATGGCTGTGTATATTAGTTTACTACAAAGATTAACAGTTTGAATGTGGTAACTTAAAAGCATTAGAGGTCGTATAAGGTGATTGCTTGACAGGAAAGGAAGCTCTTTATATGGCATATATTGATCAATTAGCCTGTGAAACTAAGATCTTGCCCTTGTGATCAATTAAATCTTGCTCTTGTGATCAATTAGATCTTGCTCTTGCGATCAATTAGATCTTGCTCTTGTGATCAATTAGATCTTGCTCTTGTGATCAATTAGATCTTGCTCTTGTGGTCAATTAGTATCAAGTCCATGTTATCTTGTTTCTTTGTGATGTTATGTTTTGCGTAATGTGACTTGTTATCTTCTACTTTCAATGACTCCATACCGTGTCATATCCACTGATGCAGTGGATGTATTCTACCAGCCATTATCACCTGGTTTTAGTTCCATGGTTGATTTCCATTCCCTGGAAAGGCCTTGTAAACGAGGCCTTGCCTTGAACTCTTTTTATTGTTACATTTCATAGTGACCTTCTACCAAGGCGCAAAGACTACTTAAAGTCATTCCTTTGAAGAGTATAAATGTTCTTTATTTTTCCTATGCCTAATAAATAATTCGCCCAAAAGCAAAGTTTATTTCAGACAACATTTCATCTATTTGTGACCTCAGCTCTATTGGAAATACTACCAGTTAAGACAAGCACCTGCTGTATGATATATTGGTTGAACCACAAACTTGTAACACGGTACATTCCCATCAGGGGCGTATCCAGCATTTTCCAAAGGGGAGTATAATAATTAATGAATTGAATAGGGCTACTACGATGACTAATAAGGAATATTCAACGCAAAGAAGATAAATTATATCTCATAAATAATGTAATCATGGTCGCATGTAATATTTCCAATTTCATATTTTTCTTAGGTATCAGAACAATATCTTTTAAAGGAGCGGACATTCCCCCGTGGCCCCCCATTGGATACGCCTTTGATTCCCATTATAGTATGCAATTTTTGAGCCCTAGTTGAAAAGAGTGTGGGACGAGCATGTAACAAAGTGAGGGAAGTGGTATGACCATAGGGGAGATGGGTAAACATTGTAAGCACAAGAGGGTTTATGCGTTAAAGCACATAAACATAGTGATCATACATAGATGAAGAAATAGGTACTGATTGGATCAATGGAGAAAATTGAATAATAAAAAAACTTAAAAAGCCAATAAATCAATAAATAAAGGTTATAATATCAGATTAATAATGAAAATGAAAACGAAGAAGAAATTATAGATGTGCGCACAGTATATTTATGTGAAAATCAAACCAAAACAACAAAAACAAAGTTGTGATAATAGAAACTAGTAAAAGTGAAAGAAAAATAAAAAAACGAAGAAGCAACGTATTATTGAAAATTGTATGAACAAACGAAAGACATACAGGTACCATAAATCTATTGAGGTATCATTGCTAATAGCTAAATACACAAGCAAGAAGATAGCAACCATTAATCAAATTGAAACTGTTTCTATCGATAATCCAGCTTCCTTTCATTTTCATGACCCTCTGCCATTTTCCAGTTTCGTTAAACTAGCGTTATCTTTTTTCGGAAAGCAGGCAGTTTTATTTCTATGTGCTACGAGTGCATTTTCCATGTAGTTCTAATCAAGCACTTCTATTCCCTCTTTCGTCGTATGTAGCTTGGTAGCTATTTATGTTTCATGATTTATCTTCTTTCTGTACATAAATCTTTTCCATTTTTAGCCAAAGTAGAGATGCCATTAGATTCTTATGATTGCATACTAGACATGGAAGTTTATATTCTGTCTATTTCTGCGTTACAACATGCTGCAGTACATATTTATGATGAGAAATGATGAAATGGTTTGGATCCTCTTTATCCATTACAACCAGACTTGTATCATTTGATGTTTTTTCTATGTTTCAGTTAGATCGAAAAACTTTTCAATTTCTCTTCGTTTATCTAATAGCGGTGATTCAAAGAAAGCAGATTTTTTGTTGTCCTTCCTTTCTGTTTGATGGTTTCGATTCTCTCCTTCCTACCATTCTGAGACGGATCCCACTTTTCCGCAACTCCAAATTTTCCGCGCCAACTTTATGGTAAGATTAATCATTTTTCGGATCGAGTTGGATTTTTTCATCTTTACAAACCACAGGCCCGTTTTCATTTGAAGGGGTTCGAATATTGCTTCGGATGATTGATGAAATGTACGTTTTCAGTTGGTGGTCAACACCGGCACCATGCCGAGATTTTGCATGAAGGCTGACCACAATCGAGAGATATTCACGATTCTCTGTCCTGAATCTGGTAAGGACGTGCCTTTTGAGGAGCTGCGAGGAAATCTTATACATCATGTCATTTTTGGATCAGTTTCGCTACTTTCCAACAGTTGTGGAGCTAGATGGCACTCCGCGTAGAGATGAAACCGAACTGCTTCTATTTTAAAACAAGAAAGGTAAGCCACGAAAGTTTTTCTTTGTCTCAACTTTGTTTCTGAGTAGATTCCTACCACGGCTGCCTTGTCGCATTCACCATTCACTAGAAGAGCTAAAAGACTTTTTCCTTTTGCTGTAGTAGATGGAACCTTTATATTATTCCCAAAGGACTCTGTGGGCATGGGGAGGTGCAAAGCAGCCCTTGCCACACCCAGCTACGAGAACGGAAAGCCATCAGCTCTGTCTGAATATAAATATAGCAGAAGAGAACCTTCGTGTACTTCCACTAACCTGACATACAAGTAGAGGTAAGAGTTACTTTTGATATCGATCGAGAAATGATCTGGAATCCGATCGCTATATCTACACGTGTCTAGTACAATTATGTAACGGTAACGCAGGCTAATATACAATGTTTCACCAAATTTACAGGCATTTGGATACATAGATCGTTTCGACTTTTTAGAATCCCGAATCGTGTTGCTCCCTATTTCTGTTTGCGCCTGCAGAATTACATGGTTATTTATCTCTACTTGCCTTGTTAGGAATCCAAATCTGACCTTTTCGGAATGCCTCCTGGCTTTCTTCCTCTCCATATAGTGAATATATATAGTGTATTTTACTGTAATTCTACCCTCCCCCCCCCTCCGGAGTATCCCTCAGGTTTTTTGGTTGCCTTACTAAATGCTATTTTTAGTCGAATGAAGAAATTTATGCCCACCTACTGAAGTCATTTTATTCTCAAGACATTACACTATGCCTATCCAAACAACAAATGCTACCCGTGGCTTTGCATGATTATCCATTTTACCTGTTGCTCTGTGAAATATCTATTTAAGAAAACGTCAATTCAGTTTCAATCCAATACTTTATGAGACAGCTTCCTCCCTTCACGTTTCACTGCCAGACTCATGGCTACTTAAGTAGAGAAACTTCAGTTAGAAATTTCAATCCAGCTAGCCAGTCAGCCAGCAGTTCGTAGTCTGAAGGCTGGCAAATCACCAGGTGTGGATAATATTCCTGCTGAACTGCTTCAAGTGGGTGGCGAAGTAACGATAACAGTGCTCACAAACATTTTCAATTCAGTATGGACATCTGGTTTCTTGCCTACAGCTTGGACCCGCTCTCTCGTCATCACGTTGCCTAAGAGAGGAGAGGAGGCCCAAACCACAGGATAATTAGTATCATTTGTCACCCTATTAAATTTTTACTCATGGTTATCCTGAACAGGTTAAAAACACAGGCAGAGATTATCATCTCGGAAGATCAAGCAGGATTCAGGAAAGGACGCAGCACAGTTGAACAGATCTGCAATCTGCGTATGATATGCGAGAAACATAAGGAACATCAACAGGACCTTTACCATGTATTTATAGATTTTAAAAAGGTTTTTTACAGGGTCTGGCATGAAGCTTTGTGGGCAACTATGAAAGCTTTTAACATCAGTCCAGGCATCATCAACGTCATACAGAAGCTTTACGAAACAGCCTCTAGCAGAGTACCCCGAAATGGAAAAATGGGGGAGTGGTTAAGAACAACTGTTGGAGTGAGGCAAGGATGCTCAATGCCCCCAACCCTATTCAATCTGTTCCTGGAGATGATCATGGCTGAGGCATTGCACGATCACGAAGGCAGCATTGTGGGCAGCATTGTGGCAGAAAGATTACTAACCTTCAGTTTGCAGATGACATCGATGCAATGGCTGGAAATGAAGAAGAGCTGGCAGCGCTGATTGAACGCCTGAATAAAACATCAATAAAATATGGCATGCAGATCAGTGCAGAAAAGACCAAGATCATGACAAGTTTCCTTAACGGCTTTCAAAGATTCCATCAAATAGACAACCAGAATTTAGAGCCAGTTTCACAGTTCAAGTACTTAGGGTCGATCATTAGTGAGACCGGCTCAAAACCTGAGATGTTAGCAAGAATTGCCAAGACCCTGAATGCAATGAGCACGTTTAATATTCTGTGGAAATACAAGAAGATTCAGCTAAAATCTAAAGTCCGACTAATGCGCACTCTTGTCTATTCGATATTTTTGTACGAATGTGAAAGCTGGACACTTACTGCAGATCTCCAGCGCCTTATACAAGCACTAGAAAGCAAGTCATTTCGAAGAATTCTTGCTCTCTCATACCCTTCCAGCACCTACTCGATTTGATTAAGGACAGAAAGTTGCGCTGCTTTGGACATGTAACAAGATCAAGTGGTATTAGGAAAACCATATTACAGGGCACAATGAGTAAAAGAAGAAGAGGTCGACAGCACAAGAAATGGTGCGACAACATTTATTATAAGACTCACACCAAAAGAGGCCCTACGATCAGCAGAGGACAGAGAGCCGTGGAAAACTATAACTTGTCAGAGTACCGCAGCGCCCCAACGACTTTCAGTGGTTACTGGATAGAGAAGAAAAAGAAGATCTCGGCAATGGCAGTTAGATTTTCTGATATTATTAAAAGAATTCTTGGTGATACGGAGGAAGACATTATTGCCTAGTTAAAGAAGTTGGAACTTGTGTGTGATCTTAACGGCGTGAAAGACAAAGAAAAATTTATTCCACTGTTCCTTGACAAGGCAGCCTTCGAAGTTTACGACAAACTTAGTGATGAGGAAAAGGCTCTTACGAGACGATTAAGAAGAAACTTATTGAGGCCTTTGCCCTTTCACGCTTACAGGCTTTCACGAAATTCAAAGGTCGGTTCTTAATGGACGAAACTCCAGACTTTTATATGGCAGAGTTGAAACATTTATTGAGTGTCATTGACAGTGTCGACCGAGCAGTACTCGCCTGTCAATTTCTTGATGAATTACCAGAACATTCTTGAAGTCAGGTTAAAAGCGCTTACAGGGAGAGTAACGGACCCAAAAATAGTTTTGGATTGTGCTAAGAGTGTATTATCAAACGATTTACCACGCTATGATTCCAATGTTGTAGCTGTTGGAGCTTGACCCCCCAAATAGGCCATCCGCTGCTATGGGTATGGTCGGATTGGTCATACCAGGAGGAACTGTACTGTTACCTGTTACAAATGCGGGAAAGTTGGACATGTTAAGTCACGATGCCCCTCTCCTCAGGGAAACGAACTGGGGAAGGTGCAGAAATCTGTGGAACCTCGCACCTCCCCAGAAATCTAAATTCCCAACTTCTAAC
>JAAAKL020014535.1:0-11900 GCA_010016065.2 Carybdea cf. marsupialis auct. non (Linnaeus, 1758)
GAAACTGTAATTTTATAGTGGTCTGCACGAGCAGCCTAAAGTTCATAGCAATGCTAAAGTCGCGACCTAATGTTATACTATGTAATAAAATGTGATGTTAAAAGTTTACGTGTGTGGAGTAAGATGAACCAAAAAAGATTAAATAAATTCTACATAGAATAGATGAGTTTGATATTTGTCACATGGAATCCATAATGGTAGCCCTTGCTATGCCTTATCTTTTTATGTTATTTTAAGTAGACTTAAAGCTCCAATGGTTCTTGCAAGAATCAATATTCAATGTGAGACCAAACGGGAAGGCCGGAAAGTGGCTACCTAGTTCCTATGTGTGCCCTTTTCAGTCAGTTTCTGGTGCCTAAATACTATTATTCCCTTTCACATTGGTGTCAATTGGAGTCATAAATGCTTTTGACATAAACTTCAGAGAACTTTCTCTATAAAGGTATGAATGGGCCTTCAGTTTGATGTAAAATATCTTCACTTTGTCGTACTTGTGGAACAGCAGCTCCTAGTGCCATGTGTACACTGTCTGGTGAGAAGATAGTAATCGTGACACCATTTCTTTTATTTTTTTCGTCAGAATGGTTATCTTGTGAAACGGATTCATAGAAACTTGGGCACTTGATAATTTGATAAAGAACTGATTTTGGATGATTAATCCTCGGAATCGTTTAAAAACCTTCGAACGGATGACGCGCGTGTTTCTTGTTGAAATTCGAAGGTTCCTTCATGTGAGTGGATTTTGGGGGGGAAACTTTTTGGGGTTTTAGTTGAGCTTGCAATTAGTAAAGAAGAAATATGGTAACTTGCAGATTAAGTTCAAAGACTATTAAGGATAATTATCAAGCATTGCAAGAAATCGAGTGTGGGAAGTCAATTTAGAGGTTGCAAAAGAATACAGTGTGGTGAAGAATACAAGAACTCCCTCGGTGAAGAGTAAGTAAAACGTATTCGCAAAAGCGAACACCATTGGAGCGAACGACAACGTTTGACGAAATCCACATGCTACAGTGGAGAAGACTTTTTACAATTCTGTAGAAGGCTGGCATGACTAGCCGAAATATAACTTTATATCTATGTACAAAATTTCTCCATTTAGACTGAGACATGTTTTCAATCAATAGTTACAGGTGGTTGGTCAACGCAATAACATGTGGCATACCAGTGTCGGGGCTGAACTTGAAATGCGAAGATCTGGAATTTATGAGGATGTTTGTCAATGGATCCTATTTTGCAGTTTCAGATGCCTGGATTAATAGTTGGAAACCATGATACAATGTTACCCTCAGAGCTGTTTCAGGTACATAATTCAATAACTAGTACGCACAAACTTCCGGACAGTATGTTAATCAGGCTGTTGGAGAAAGACTTGTGTCCAGTAAAAGATCATTCTAAATCCCGTGTTCAAGCCCAGTTTGATTATATAGCTGAAAAAAGTGCAAGAAGGAAGTCTGTCACAAGTAAAGAACATAAATTTAATTGTTGCAGTTTTACCTGGAGAAGTGGGACAGATTGATATTTCTGTCAACAAAAGTAGAGTGTAATTGTATTGATAAGAATAAAAAACCCTTGATGAGGCTTAGACGCAATCTGAAACTTTACTTTTAAATGGCTTCACACACAGTCAATAATAAAATGGAAAAAAAAATTCGCCCTCCGCCTCAGGCCCTGCTGAAGCTGTATTATTAAAACGTTAGCTAAAGTAGAAAGCCTATATAATGTGCAACAATCTGGTATTCTTTTCCTATTGCACTGTAATAAGAATGGCTGTATGTTCATCTAAATTAAAATTGTCAATGTTGCTGCTACCTCCAATATGATGACTGACTTGCAACATTTAGTGCCAACTGTAAATATGTATATTTATACCGCCCGCTATATGAAGAGTAACTTCATTAAAACACAAGCTAACTTTCTGTCACCCTCTTTCCTTTCGTACGCCTGTCAAACCATTAATCCCAATTTCAAGTCAAAACCTTTCTACAACGTAAGAAAAGTAATTGAAAATCCCAAACTATTTTTCGCTAAGGTGCAATTTTTATTAAATAGAGGTATTAAAAGAGGGTAATACTCTGCTTATAGGAGAAGAACAATAAGCCACAGAAAACATTACAGTACCATGGCAGAAAACTACGCCATTCACCTTACTGACTCGATTTGAGGTGCGTGACATAGTACTGTTGTGTAGTTGTACTATTATCATTACCGCTGACGCAAAGGTCTGTAACTACAATATAAATTTTTTGCTCACCACGTGTTAGGTGTAGTTGGAAGTAGTTATGAGAGAGTGTGGTTCAGTATTCCCACTCAAGAATCGCAGTAATAGATTTGTTGGCACGATTTGAAGTTTCTTATTTCACTGTCGTACCCTATATATGACTCTAAGAATGATAGCCTTAAAATAAGGATAAGCACACATTAGTACAATGTGGACAAGTTTTGCTTATTCTTCCCAGTCTTATTCAGAAGTCACTCCCCGTGAAGAACAGAAAATGTACCAGCAGGAAACATATCAAGATCAGACTCTGTTCTTGCTGCTGATAACGCCACCAGTAGAAAAGCTTGCGATGTATATGATTGGTGAGAGGAATTCAAAATGATCTTTCAAGGAAGTGAAGACCTTACCTTGCTGATATCGAGGGCAACGAACATAGATGGACACTGAGGTATTTGAAGAGTACTCGCAAAAGTTGGACAAGCAGTTTGCGAGTCAAGATTGGAAAGTGGCTACGATTTTGAATAAGTCTTCGGCTCATCTTCGATTGGCCGTAATTAGGCTCTTCTGCTTGCCATCAAATACAATGGATCAAGGGGTCTTTTGATGTTTTCATGCAATATAACGCTTGCGAATTGTTAGGAAGATTGTTAGCAACAAGTCTATACCAACAATATTGATATTTGATGCTGTGAGAATGCCTGCTCTCTCCAGGGAACATGGCTCTTAACAAACCAAGGCGTATTATTCTTGAAAAGCTTGTGTCTCAAGGTATACGTAGGTTGCCTTTAGAAGATATAACAATAAACAATTCGCTGAGCAGGCATATTTCGTTGATTAATTTCGAGCTCTGTAATATCTCTCAAATGGCAGCGGAATCCTTCACTTCTACCGAAGACGATCTTCTAGTGACGAAACCACTAATGCCTGATGATGACTTCGTCATAGAATTGCAAACAGAAATGATTAAACAGGACGCCGACAACGAAGGCTGATGCTCATGCTGAAGGTGATCACGTTGCTGAGCACCGAACTCACTGATCAACAAATTCGACAGGCCATGGAGACTGATATTGATTATTCAATGTTTTTGACTGCTAACAAACGCGTGAACTAACCTTGTAGTTATTTGGTGTAGTAAAAAAACTACGATCAGTAAGAACAGTACACAAATTACCATCAAGTATGTTTTAAAAAAGGTAAATCACCCCATGAGCCTGATTAAGGTTTGAATTCCTATACCTCGCGCGTTTGAAGGAGTTTAGGTACATTTGTGTATTTGACTCATTTTTCTATCGCGAGAACAAAAAATTTACTGCAAAACATATGTAAATGTATCTCAAGGGTCCCTTCATGAAATATAAAAACTGACAGGAGTATTGGCTACTGTTTTATTTTTAGGCATATTAGGAAAAGTCTGAACCGTTTTTGCATTTTATCGTAGGTTCCGCTTATCGAGCGTACACTATATATTGACGCGTTTTTCTTTCGAACGATCCATGACAGACTTTGAGGATATCATAACAAGAAAATATCACACTGGCTTAAACATGTAACAATGGTGCGTCGTCTATGACTTAACATTAGCAAATGATTACTAGCCTTCGTTATACGATGACTCTACGCAGCAAACAAGGCAAATATGGAGGCTTCTTCCTTGGAATTTTAACTGAGAGAATACCAAAGTCTTCCGAATACATGCTTTACAAATAGTCTCGGGCTGCAACTTTCAACATCAACCTTTCAAGTTATAGATATGTCAGACATTCCGCATTTCAGTGATAACGAGGTGGTGCTCTATCATCATACCGTCTTGAATTATACGACTAAAATACGACCACTTGGCTCATCAATCTTCAAATTAATAACTTGCGGATTTACTTTCTCGGAAAACCTTTACGCATTGTTTTAAAGTTGCTAACCCCGGCTATGCAATCAACCAGCTTGCAAGGTAGGCTTTTCTAGTGGAAACAATGACGTTTTTACTCTGTAAAGATGCACTAGGGTTGTTTGAATAGGCGCGTGCAAGGTCTGAGGGGTCCGGCAAAGGCAAAAATTTCTATTAAGCCGACTTGCACGTTCTCGTATATCTAAACGTGAAGCATGCTGAGTATTTTACGTTACCAAAACATTATTTTCATAACTGGTTTACAATTGTTGGTCATTAAGCAAGGTGCCTTGGCTTTTATAATATCTTTTCATGCCGAATTCCGTAAGAACCAATAAAGGTGATAATTGCTTTTGTATTATTCTGGCACCGTTCTCAACAACACTTACTTGCTCATGTTGAATTTGTCTCGTTTAGATGATTAGCTGGCCTCTTATGGAATCCGGCATGAAATTCTTTCGTTTTCAGGTGTTTGCATTGAGACGACTGATACCGTTTCAAATGATTCCGTTTTCAAAAGCGTCTTCATTTGACGCCTGTTAAGAAAACGTTTCAATTTAAAGGCAAGGCCAATCCGGCATCATTTTGTTCCGTTTTCAAATGAAAACGGCATAATATAAACGGGCCGTATAATGTATAATGTACTATGTCCTCGACGAACGAACATCAAAGCAAAAGAAAGATACTGCAAGACTTCAGCATCCTTCTACTTCATCTCTGCTGCTATCTTCAAGTAAATGTAGCTTAGCTATGTGTAACTCATTATAGGTAGCTTGTTTCTTAATCGTATTTTCAACGAGTGTTATTAGTTCATATGCAACTCCTATTATTTTCTGGTAGAACGTATACAGTGTCATCTTCAGCTAAGTATAGAGCATGGCATGATACGACAGAATAATGTAAATAGGCCTATCCATCATCTGTTTGAGGATTGCCACGTTTTGAAGGCTTGCAATGGTCGAGCATCCTTCTAAACTGCCATTCATTTTCACGCTTTTTACACAGGTATTTAACTGCACAATAAATCGCAGACAATTGACTTGGATTAATTTATATCCTTCCCAAAGACCTTTGAGTATGTGAGTAGTGAAAAGTAACGAAGAAGGCTTACCCCTTACACTTACGTCCGTGGCTATGTTGCATATCTTTGTCACATAGGTTTCCACCAAAAGATAGCATTAAAAAGGTGCCCGGTGGCTAGGGCTACCATTTTTCGACCTCCATTTTAGTGGGACTCGAGGATGGTCTTCCATTTTCACTATAGCTAGGGTGAAGACCTACGAGAGACAGCTTATTCAAAGCAAGAATATCACCGTCATCCGGTATTTCATTATTCAAATGCACAGCTCTTACTGCACTTCACACAAAATCAACAATCCTAGAACAATCGCTTACTAAGTTTTGATTCCTTAACCACGATACTATGCGAGCTCATTACCGAGTCCAGGCTTCCTTAGCTTCAACTCCACAAAACATCACTGACTTCGCCAATCAAATCTAACGTTTCAAAGTAAGACTCTCATTCCATGAATTGCAGATGTGCAATACAAGTGAACACAGCCTCCTGATCCTCGCACAAGTGCGCCAAATAACTTGACGGCGCCCATACCTGTTCCGCAAATAGTATCGACTATCATTTCACTGTTCCCTTGATATTTAGAGCCACGTCTATCTTACGTAAGATGACAATATATTAAGAGTAGCCGGCAGGATCACATGTCGAGATTTTCGTCTCGCTGCTTTCCTGAATGACGTCTCTGGGAGCACCAGAAGGCTATTATCTGATCTATTAAATATTCATCTTGATTACTCTTTGGTCATACGAAGCACTTTTGAATAGTATTACAGCCGCCTTCGTGTTTCTCAGTAATCGAGTCACTATGGAGTAGAACACGTGGTGAGGACCTTTTCGAGAATTGTCGAGCAAAAGAGATTCACACTCCCTCTGTAACGTCGCTCATTTTACTTTAGCACAGACAGAAGCACGGGGTAACAACCATTATGTTCGTATGAGGAGAATACCAATGCCCAGAGGTACACTAAAATTACAAAAGCCACTTCCGAATATCGCAATAATATGAAACAAGATGCTGTCCAGCTTTTGCACAACTTAGTACGAATCATCTTAATATCCTTACTTGGACATCTCTTAGGGATTTGCAAGATCGAATATACAGCAAGGAGTGTGGAGTTTTGTGCGTCACCGAAAGAAGTTTGTGCGTAGAGTATTCATGTGGACATGTTACAAGCTGCTTCACTGCAGTTACAAGCTTATCATATCACACTACTGTCAATTCCAACGCAAGTCATTCGAGATTATGGCTATGAATTTTTTAAGGTAAGGACTTCAGATGAGAATTTTTAATGTGATCATTTTACAGCATGATGGATGCGCGGGTTTCAGTCAACATGCAACGCTCTCTTGCTGTTTCAGACCGAATCATTTTGTTTTTTCTATCCTGAAACGAGACAATAACTTGCCTAGGCAAAGGTCCTGGGCGGATTTTAGAATGGGGGGCCAATGAGTATAGATGCCTGATATACGTATGTTTACATGTCAATCGATAGATCTCGAGGAGTATCACACGAATATGAAATTCTAAAATCCGCCATGTCCTGATAGTATTCGTCTTCAACATAAGCAGTTAACCCTTCCTTTTATATATCATGTATCAAAAATTGATAGCCAGCATTGTATTTCTGATTACGGGCGCTTGGGTATCACCAAATCTCAGAAGTGATTGTAAAGTAATGGAGATATGGCAATTCCTTACGTCAAAATGTTATTGTATTGCACTCCGTATATCATTATTAAATAAAATGCAATTAAAATCTGCAAATGCTTGATCTAGAAATTTTTTACAAGTAGGCCTACACTTCTCCTCTGTGATCGCCGATTATAGCTCGAATTACTTGGTAGACGAAGCAAGGAGCAGTAAATTCAAATTTCAAATGTATTCAACCGTACAATGTCTGTAAAGGGTAATAGCGGTCCTTCCCAAACTTTAACAGCATCAGGCAGAAGCGAAAGGCATAAAGCAGAGGTAAGGAACGGGGGGCAGGAGGGTGGGCTACGTACTACAAAGAGGGTTATGTTAACAAAATACTTACACGTAACATTTTACTGAATTTGATGTTAGCAGCTTCTAAACCCTGTACATTCAAGAATAAATAGAAATAATCTGTTTTACTTGTTCTTCGTTTGTGTAAAACAAAAATGTATAACTTATATAAACGGCGCAGGCGCGGATCCAGAGGGGGGCCAGGGGGTCATGCCCCCAAAACATTAAAATTTCAAAGTGTCAAATTTTGAGTAAAAATCTTTCAAGACATATTATATAAAATACGTAGATGAATAAGATAAGAAAAGTAAACACATAAACAGACAAATATGATAAAGAACTGTTATATGTACGTACTTAACAAACTAGATCACATTACATGTGATTGTGAACCTACTTGCAAATCAAGTACCTATATTTTTTCCAAATGCCCCCCCTCAACTCAAACGCTGGATCCGCCCCTGACGGATAGTAGCTGTCTTTTTATGCTGTTATTGCATATCAATGTAATCACAGATTCTATAGCAAGTTATATGTTATATAATCTTTGATCTGATGCATCTTCCAGCCTGTCAAACAAGACAAGATATGCATGCGTCGATGTCAACTGTTTTAGCTACTTTGCCGCTAAAATTATCGGGAGGGGGGATTAAGTAACAGAGAAAGAAAGCAGTGCAGTGGCATAATCAACCAGAAAAATTGCGGCCCGGGAAGCAGTGATAACGAAAAGGTCTACTACAAAATTAGTAGCAAAAACTACGAAAACAAATAAAATTAAAGTATTTGGAAAGCCTGCTCCATTGGTCTACCTATGGCTACGTTCATATAAATGGAACTCTAGCATAAAGGGGTGTTCACCATGAGATCTGTCTGTCAGATCCTGCCTCCAGACTCCAGGGCCGGCAAATCAGGGAGCCGGGGGCATGGCCCCAATTTCCTTTTAAATTCGATCTGAAACATTCTGCGTATAAAATAGACACCCCCCCCCCCCTAAAACTCTTTCCGCGGCCCTGAGACTAGCTTTGCTGCACTTATCATACTAATGCCTCAAAGCGCTGTGCATGAAAGAAGTCGAAGAAATAAGAAGTGTCCTATTGTCATGTGACGGTCTCACCAGACCAGTGGAATTCCTCAATCAGGAAGCTCAAGGTAATCGAAGGCGCCAAACTTTGAAAGCCAAGTTTTTTGAATGAAATATTGCTGGCTGCGTAGGAGAAAGTCTACACTAGGAATTAGTATTCAGTCAAAGTGAGGATGAAGATAATACGATTAGAAAGTTCAATTTTCTTCAACTATTACTTCTTTAAAAATGACAAATCTGAAGAAAGAGACCACGACACAGCTGAGGTTGTGACAGTATAGATGTAGCAGATTTATTGCAAAGATTTTGGGCTGAAAAAGCAAATGGCAATTGTTTATGATTTGCAGTGACATATCAAAGATCAATTGGATTGTACACGTAAGACCCGACCTACACGAATTTGGGGTGGGTCGCGTGGGGGTGGTAATGTGAGTTTGACTAAGGCTACTTTCCATAATACGGTTCTCCACATATCTGCTATGGAGTCGCTTATAACTGACCTCAACTTGAATTACCATGACCCCCTCCCACCTCTATTTTATAACAAGCTTTCGTAAGTGTCCCCCTAATTTCGACCTCAACTTTCGATTTTCGACCTCTCTACAATAACCGAAACCAGACAGAATGTCCGAACGTTTTCATGAGATTTGAATAGGATGGTGTGAACGTGGGCTAAAAACCAAAACCAAAACCGCTTGCCCGTCAGATCTGCCCGATGGTGTGAACAGCCGTTAAGCATAATGTCGATACCTAAATTGATATTCAAGAGGTTGAGATGTAATCATCAACGAGAGTTGAACATCTGAAAAGCTTCAAATGTGATTTTGACCTGAAAGAAATTATGTATGGGTCCTCTATTGACATTTTCGTGTAAAATGTCTCATTCCAAATTCAACCTACAGACCTCTTTACTGAACAACCATGTTGTTGGGTCTTTGTACAACAGGGGAGGCAGATAATCAAGAATTCATCCTCTGAGAGCCGCAGCGGAAGAAATTCCTCGTGACTCTGTCAGTTTATGAGTTTATGAACTTTGGGAGTGGGTTAGGGCTAGGTTAAGAGTAAACTGTGTCAACAGCTCTAACAAACAATCAACCCGTTCCCCTAATGAAAGTGTCCCATGACCCTTAACTCGAACATCTTGTCTTCATCTTTAATGCAAACTTTAAAATATCAGTACTAATTGATGATAATTTATGAACATAAACATGATTGGTTTGTGTGCAACATCCAAAACAAAATGCTATGTGCGAGACTTGCCATCGTAGATGATACACATATCGGCTTCCTTCCATACGATGTGACTAAAACCTCAAATTAAAATAAAATCCGACATTGATTACGGCAGTATTGATAGAAACAAGAGAGTGCGTCTTTAGACTCATACTTAAAATGTTGTCAAGGGAAAGTATAAAAAGTGAGTTCTATTGTGTTAATTGCAATAACGATTATTACAGTACTGTAGATTCACAGAGTAGCTCAACAATCATTTTCACGCTGATGTGTCCAGGACTAGTTCTCTTGACCTAACTTCCCCTACTCGTGTCTTGCGCGGTTTTATTCTGACTGTCAGAATTTGTGAAGTTTGCTTTAGGACAATTTATTGCCTTCACATTGTGACGTCTATTGTCCACGACAACCTTGCGAGTTCGCCTCATAGGTGAAATTGAACTGCGCGCGAAAAATAGTGCGCGCGCGGGGTCAAGTTTCCAGTCAGGCACAGACGTCTATGGGTTGTAACAAAATATTTTGTATCAGCAGAAAAGAAAGCCTTTTCACGACTGTCGGCTGTCATTTAGTAAATGAAAGGAGATTTCGATCCTTGTTGCAGATTTGCATATAGACACTTTAAGACTGCCAAGGTTGTCCGATAAACTGTTCATGGTCGATTCATTAGTCTTATCCAAGAAGACAGATTTTGACCTAGTATGGTTTAACAGGACAAGGGTTCAGTTCCCTATAAGACAAATTTTACACCACAAAACTTATCGTGTATCCAGGCCTTTGTATCGGTGGCATACTCGATTTTGAGGGTAGCCTATTGCCCAGCTTTTTAGAATGTGAAACTTCTGAGGTGGGCGCGCCCATTTTGTCATCATTTTAGCAGCACTAGTAATCATTCTAAGTCTAGAGCCTACAAGTTTTCAAATGCGATACTATCAATGCCAGCCAAAGATGCTTTGCAAGCAGTTGCAGAGGCATGATATTCTAAAGTGTTGTACAGAAAAGAGGTAAAGGTGTGCTTAACTCCTCCTTCAGAAAATTGTGAAGCCTTTAGGCCTACTGCTAAGACTGTGGGTTAGACTCTGACAAGCATCACATATTGACATCCAAAATCTGTACATGTTTCGTAAAATTTGTATTTTTGATAAAACGTGAAAGTAAGCCATATCATTATGCATCCCCTCCTTTGGTACTCAAGTGCTTGCGGACATCAGAGAGTGACAATAATCTGTTTTGGTGAAGAGGAAATTATGGCTCGCTGAACCCTTGGGTACGAAACTGACCTTTCTCTAATAAGTATTGTTAAAAATGTAAATGATTAGAGTACTCCTAATTAAACAATTTTTGAACGCAGGAAGGGATTATTCATATCGTTTTGCATTTTGTTCAGTGTTCGCTAGCTTAATTGAGGTAGCCTGAATCAACCTTATTATTCAAAAGTGCTTAGAATTTATGTTTATCATACTCCTCTAAGTTGTATTGCTTCGAATATATGCTTATATTCGACTACTCAATGTTGTATATTGAGTGACTGAACCATGTTAAAGGCTCCTCACAATGACAAACCTCGTGGTCACAAAGAATATAGACCAAACATTCTTGATCTTAATGCAATTGATACCGTATATTGCTATCATACCAGAACACCACACCATCCTAGAAGATACTGAAGGTTTACCATAATCTTTGAAAATAAAAAGACAGATATTGGCATTGTAAATAATAGTATCATCGCGCTGCAGCATCATATCTATACAAAAAAGTATGCAAATAATAAGCGGGGATTATTGGCATGTTATTAAGGTATATAAAATTTAATGTATGTATAGGTACTCAGGCCTGAGTACCTATATAAATCAAATGGCACTGATGAAGCTAACAGAGAAAAAAAAAATAACGTTGCTGGTGGTGGTGAGAATTCGGGATCGACTAGCCGGATTGTCGACTTTACTATAGCACTATCTAGTGCAATGGTAAAGTCTTCGCTTTCGGAGTGGGAGATCCTCCGTTCGAACCGGGACAGCACCCCAAGCACTTCATGTTTAATGAGATCTATACTATGTAGTTCATGACTGCTTGTGTGTCTGCCTTAGTAAATATATCAATGAAATGGCACCGATGAAGCTAACAGCGAAACAGAAAATAAGGGTGGTGGTGAGATTGTTGACTATCGCACTTTTTAGTGAAGTTGTAAAGTCTTCGTTTTCGGTGTGGGAGATCCAGGGTTCCATCTGGGCCAGTGCCGTAAGCACTTCATGTTTAATGAGTTCTACACTATGTAGCTCATGACTACTTGTGTGTCTGCCTGAATACTTATATCAATGAAATGGCACCGATGAAGCTGACAGCGAAACAAAAAATAAGGTTGCAGAAAATAACCGAAAGGGAATCAACGAAATTATTTACCCAACTGTGTTTTACAAGGTAGCC
>JAAAKL020014536.1:0-11900 GCA_010016065.2 Carybdea cf. marsupialis auct. non (Linnaeus, 1758)
CGCAGTTCGAGCCTCTCTAAAGCCTAATCTCCACTAGGTGGAAAATGTCGAATCGGTCGATACTTTTTCCGATGCTCCACATGCGCAGTAGTAGTCATGACGTAACATCTAGCGATTTCGCCTCGACATTTTGCGAGCAGAGAATAGTAGAAATCAGTTCTACTTCTCGCTGGCACCAAAATTCTGCTTCAACGCCATCATCTCTGCCTAATAAAGATGGCGATCAAACCAACGATGCTTGTTAAGTCCTCAATATCAGGTAAATGTTTTAAATCTGGAAAATAACATACCATACCATAAACACCATAACGTTCATGATGTCAACAGATATGAGTGCCCAAAGCTAGACCAAACGGTTAATTTTTTAAAATATTTTGCTTTGTACAGAAGCTTGTTTGTGAAAGTGAAGGATTTTCTATCAGTGACACGAGAACGAGTTTATGCTGAGTGACAAGCACCCAAGTTGAAGAATCAAAGAACTCGCGAACATAATTTGAAGTAAGACAACCATTTCTCTCTTTTGTTTTTCTTGCATTTTCATCGCATTTTTGTAATAACTCGGCCAAGTGCACCAGCCAAACCCAACGCTTCCCAGATTGCCGAGTTGTGTCAAATATTAGTTAAGTTCTAGATACACACAGATCTGGCAACTGAAAGTTAGTTGTAAATGTACGCCCACTGAACGTTCGACTGACATCATATCTTACTGACAATTGAAGGAAACATTCACTTTGAGGCTGTAATACTATGGCTTGCAATTCATGTTTACTATTTTAATGGACGTGATCCGTGTTGTCGTGCTCAGTTTTATGTGAAGCCTTTAATAGTTCTAATTTGCCACGTAAACTACACAGGATGACAGTCACCTCATTTGGGGTAACGGTACGGGTGATATGACAAATATAACTGTATGTCTGCCGAAGACTAGCCAATATTGGATCTCACCATTTTATTTATGCCCCTGCTAAAAGTGCGAGCAATATGTCACTAATCCTAGTGGAGATTGAATTAGTATTCCGCTGCGGAAAATGTCGAGGAGCAAAATCTAGCCCTCCGCTATAACTTGAGCATCGAGGAGATTGGCCATAACTCGTCTGAAACGAATCCAACGGTTTATTTCAAAATCAATCAACTAATCGAGCGGGGTGTCAAGGCTTCCGCCTCACTTCAGGTCCCGGTAGAATTCCTTCTCGTAAAAAACATGTTCAAGATACTGGCACAAAGCACGTGTCTACGAACGCTATAACAGAGAGAAATATCAAGCGAAAACTGCATGGAAAATTTTACCCTCACCTGCATGTAATTTTTCTATTCAATCATCATTAATACCAGATTTCCTGCAGCTGCGGGGAATTGTCCTGAGCTTTGGGGTATTCCTTACTGCTCAATGATTATTTGATACGGGCCCTGATCCTTCCTTCCCTCGATCTGTCTTTTCTTTGCAGCGACCTATAGTCCGTTATATCATAAATTGTCGAAGGCCTTTTCTTTCGCTTCAATTGCGTAGTTAAGTAATTACATATCAATTTTCATCTTGTCAGGAGAATGCTGGTAAACGGGTATTCCATAAATTTCCTAGGAACTCTTGTGGCGTAAAGTCGGAAAAAGCCAGATCTGTTGAAAATTACTTACACTGCATTGTTTTATGAAAAAAATCCAGAAAATTAGCCAGCCCATGGACACATGTTCAGATTTTTGGATAGTAAACGATATGCCTGGCCTGAGAAAAAAACATGGTCAAAATTTTTAATTGAGGCGTCCATAGACACCGGTCTTTATAGATTTATGAGACTTCAGAAATGGATACTTAGCATTACTAAAACTTCCCGTAGTACATCCCATACGTCCAAATTACTTGGGCAACATCGAGCTGCTTCTCCTGCAAAACATGTGAAGAAAAATGTAATTGATGGGAGAATAGCAGGTATGAACATTTGCGCAATTTGTGGAGGTAACTCTAGTGTAACGTTCTCCAGACGACATAGCAAAAGATGGTCAAAAATTCTAATAAAATTTCTTGACGTCATTGTCCACCTTTTGTTGAGTGGAGGAAAAGTGGCAGTAGATATGTACTGCTTAGAAATCATTTCATAAAACATTTTTGTGTCATTACATGCCTTGTCTGATCACGAACATTTTCGTATCATTCAATGTCTCTGGTGTGCTCACAAACGACAGTATGATTTCTCCATGTCGATGTACTTTTATTTGGTTTTCATCTAAGGATAAGTCAGGAGGGAGGAGGGTGCGGATCCATACTAATGCTGCCTTCTCGTACTGCGTTTTCTTTGCTACTTAAAAGTGAACAGAGAGAATGAGGTGGTAAAATTGTGATTTAGAAAGAACAAATATCATGCAAAGTTACTTACTTAAGTCAACTTTCCCTCCCATTTACGCTCATCTGAGCTCCAAGAAATGAACAATTATCACATCCTAGTGGGTGAAGGGATTCGAATCATATTGCTTGGTTTCTACAAACCTTTGGACAATTACAAAATATGAGGTCATGCTTGTACAGTTTCAGTTATTAAGTACTTAAAATTTTGGTACTCCATGCTAAATAGTGGCGATTCTATCCGAGATATTTGTTCTTGAAGTTAATGAACTTTTGGGTCTGGTACTAACAGTTTGTGCATTCCGACGTTCCGAAAATACAAGGTATCCGTAGGTGAAGCGATGACGTCACAAATTAAAAGTTTTGGCTCAAGATATCTAAAGGCAACCCTGGAATAGGCTGTTTACCAAAATACCAGACCTGTAGTGTATACATTGTTTACTTGATGCGCTTGAATTTCAAAAATCCTTGTTGTTATTCCTTGGTTACTTACGTCAGGAATCATAATCACATAACTTTAGGTTTTTTTTGAAGAGATTTAAAACTTTAAAAGCTGATATCACGGTGTTTTGAAAGGGCAACACTGCCAATTTTGGCCATTGACGTTCTTACTAATAGAGTAACAGGAAAATTGAGTATTTTTCCATACTTCAAACATTTTCAAAATCGTGAAGTCACACTTTCCTTCCGCATTTCTGATATAAATGCATTACGTCTCCAAAAAGTTGATTTCGGGGGCAAAAGGGATCGCAACTGTTTTATCATCATAATATGTACGCCATGTGCTGCTTAGTTTCCAGTAGCTAAAAATTCTGATGCTCTGTCTGACTTTGATAAAACAGTCTATTTTGGAGACACAGCATCAAGATCTTGGAGAGAACTTTACATGATGGACCTTCAGACAAGTTCCAAAATTGTACCTTTTGCTGAAGGTCATGTCAGATTGAGTCGATTGCGTCCAAAATGAATCAACCAATATGATACATCTTACGTAATATAACGTCATGTCAAGACGCAGCTGAGTATAAAAATACCGTGGAACGAGTAAACAAGCCCAGCGCTAGTGTTGCAATGTCACATCGCAACTCAAATGTGAGAATATGGGAGACGATAAGACAACACAACATCTGCAATTTAAATCGTCAACGTTACAAATTACAGCTGACGTCACCTACGAGCATGAGGGTTACAATTGACGAATATTTAAATATCTTTATCATAGATCATACTGCAATACAATGTCCGTGACATAATTCCCCGATACTGCCATCAACGGATAATAACTATCTTCAATGTTTCCGGATGCTACAATATTTAGATAGAGTGCTAGTGGAATGAACGATATCGACAGTACTGTGCATGTACATTGCAATAATCTACTGTCCCACATAGTTGTAGACTACAGTGAGACGATAACTAAATTGAACTGTAAATGATAACTCAATTTGTGCTAGATTCCCAAAAGTAAAATACGACTATAATAATTAGAATACGGCTGCGGTACCAAAGCAAAAACTAAACGTGTCAAAAATCCTAATAAACTCGTTGTCTATGAAAGCGAGGCGTTTCCACAGATTTTTAAACCTACCCAAATCTTCACCCCTGGCAATTTTTAACAGTTGTGGACAAGGAATTGTGGCGGCATAACGAGTACTGCACCTCAGCTTCATGCGCATTTTTGTATCTTATCCAGCTTCATAGCGAATTATCTAACCCTAAGCAATAAAACTGCGCATCAAATATAGTTCGAAGTATGTTTAATAAGTTCACTTCTTCTAATAGCACTTTTCAAACACATAAGTGGGTTGATCTTTGCTCAAATAACTGATTATAAAATGTTAAGGCTCTTTTGTATAACTTCTGTAAAAACTAATTTTTTTTGTCAGTTCCAAGTGCCTATCGGTGTGATTATTTCTGGGATAGACACAAACCACCGACTCAACAGACGTGAATGCATTATTAACCTAAACTATTCAATGGCCTCATAAATTTTGGCAAATTGAAAGACAAAAATAAGCAATTTCCTAACAACAAGAGGCAGTGTGTGTTATTTTTTCAAATTCGAAATTTTGGTGCTAATCTTGTATTCCAATTGTATATAAAAGAAAAGGTGTTTTTGGTAAAAATGTAGCTCAATTGCCAGTGCGTACGACATAATTGGTGTGAACATTGGCCAGCATTAAGTAAACAAAAAATTACAATGACGAGCTAAGGTCAAAAATTACTATCTATTTTAAATAAGAGCAAAATTATTGCTAGTATATTATCAATAGTGGTGAAGGGGCAGTCTCATAATTAGAGGATCCCTATGAGTGATTGCCGCCATTTTAAACAAACCTATATAAAAACCAAATTAAAACATCCTTAGTCCCTCTACTATAAACTACAGAAAGAATACGGCTATTTGATCCAAGAGTAGAGCCAACAGTAACGTTGACGACTTCGTCTAGCTTCTCTACTTCCCATAAAAAAGCGGCTATTGATGGCAATAACTCGTTATACTAGTACATAAAACAAACATGCAACACGTGCCTCGGCTACTTTTGCTTTAAAAGTAGCTATCAGCTGGGGAGAAACTATATCACTAAACCCTTGACTTTCATTAAAATATACAAAATCTCCCACAACATTATCTTCCTAACGATACTGAGCCAGACAACCATATTACTTAGGGGTGAGCATCCACCTAAAATGATAACTGGCCAGAAGGCGGCACCAACCGAATGCACGCCGCAATCGTGGCTATGGACGGAAAGATATAAATGAGTAAAGTAGAATCTTGCCGAGTGATTAGAAGAGCCAAGCCACACCGTAATGCATCTCTTTCCAGTTAGCTGACATGTGACAACTTGACAAAAGGAATAGATACAACTTTAGCACAGTTCAGTGAAGTGAAAACTTAACACCAATATGAAAATATTCCACGCCTAAATAAGTAAATTACAAAGCCCCTCGGCACTTTACCTCCTCATCCCTGCGCCCATCATGTCTCAAATGATCTAGATTACAAAAAGTGGCAAAGTGATATAGTTCTTCCGAACAGAACATAATTCTTAAGTGCTTGGCCTCTTCTTACCCGTTTTCCTGTTGCAGTAAACTATAATAGCACAAGAGAAGTGATCGAAATGAGAAGCTTGTACTAAACTTAGACCAAGAATAGGACTGGGCACGAGTGCGTCTTTAAGTGGCTAGTACGAACTAGAAGGCAGAGCGTAACTCGATTTCTTCTTGTATGTAGAGATTATTTTAGATATTGTGTAAGACCGTTGTTCCTAAACTGGGAATACTTCCTTTACCACGGCTTTTTGAGCTAAATAATATAATATAAATAGAATTACCATCCCAGCTTATATACTGCAAGTATGACATTTCCCTCTTATCTCAAGTATCTACCTTCAACATACAAAAAATTACAATTTATTGACCAACTTCTGAAATTGTATTCTCTCGTTCAACTATCCAATAATGTTAGCTGGCTGTTTAAAGATGTCCCTTCAACTTTAGAGGTACCTATTTGACCATGACGGCTAGCAATACACTATCCTTAACTATTGTGCCGCGATTGCTACAAAGCGGTCAAAAACTCTCGACCACGGATAAGCAAGAAATAGCCCACACTGAGTACTAAGAGAGTGAAGAACTAACAGCTTTGTCGAGTTTGTACCGTGAAATGTAATCATCACAGGTGGTAAAAATTCACTGCATGAAGAGGTAACTAAAGTATGCTTTTAGAAAGTACCTCATTGAGGTGAAACTGCCACCACGTCATTTATGCAGCTCCAATTTACAGGCGATTGCCGTCGTCTGGCTTTTAAAATCCTAAATTAAAACCATCTGGGAATGAAATCAACTCCAACCTACAGAGCATGAGCAAGAAACTCCACAATTTACCTCTTGTGTAATTGTCTCTTAGGCAACGAGATTAAGCTAGCAACAGCTGGTACCATTGCAAACACAGTGCTTCTGTCAACTGCTATTCATCAATGGACATAACTATTCCAAAGGTGCAAAATCATTGATCCTTTGCAAATAAAATAAAACCACTTCTTAAATCCAGGTATAGAAGTACATGCCTTCCTTTTCAAATATTCCTAAGAGGAATCTATGTAAACAAACTGTACCATAAGAAGATTTCCACCTTTTTGACGAACTATTGTCACATTTCTGGTACAATGCACATTTCTGCTTCGGAAAGGTATGGCAATAAAAAGAGAGTAGGATTAATTACACACATGGTAGATCATGCGTCAGGTAACGGATGCTGACAACGTTTTATATTAGGAAGACTAATCTTGGTTTAGTCTGTTGCACATGCTGGGCAGTAAGGTAAAGTTCCTATGCTCAACCCTAAATGATAGCTAGATAGAACCCTATGACTTTGGAATCAAGCTGCGCGCTCTATGGACCTCAACTCCCCTTCACTAACCCCCACGTTCCAAAAAATCCGCCACTACCAACTAGAATTCATAATGGTGTGTAACATATTAAATTTTGCCGTTGATAATGATGATATCTCTAGGAAATAGTGCTGAGTTACAAAGAAAGTAAAGACATGCAGTAAACTGAATCGGTAATGAGGGTGCATAATGCAGTCGCCTAAAGCTAAAATACAGAAAGTGAACGAAAACCATTACTACATATCATTGACGAATTACCCCGAGCTACACATTCCTTCCTACTGACATCGGATAATCGCGGTACAGAATACGTCTAAAGGTACCGATATACAAGAACCCTCTCACCAATCTTTACCACGTTATAAAATAGTACCCCTTAAGCATCTAACTTAGATCCAATACGTCAAAGTTACACCTTAAAATCCAATTCATCATCTCCGGTGTTTATTCTTAACCTTAAATGCCAACTAATTAATCAGAGACAGCGCTCTTTTTTCCTTAACTCGATAACGTCATCCCCTAGAAATGATACAGGGATGATTCCCATATAAAGAGGTCTTTAAAGGAAATCCGTGAGATTTCATTAAAACCCCTAATAACTAATATGGAATATATTCTCTTGGCTAGTTTATCACAGTACATCCCACTTGCCTAGTTGAAAAAATTAGTGAAATCCATTAAAAATTCGTATATATACAGTAAATATCGTACGCTAACTCTCTTATGGAGCTAAATTTTCAGTGTGTCTCGACAAACACTTCGGTTAAATGTACATCCAGGTCGGACCTACTTCTGACAGGACAGATTCATTCCAACTATTGCTTTATCTGACTACGCCTGGTAATACTGCATTTTAGTAATCAAGAAAAATATTGAAATGGCAGTACAGCTTATTACTTCTCCTTGAGGGTCTCTTATAATTCCTTTCGGAATTTTGTAATCAGGTCAACTGGCAGCAGGTTATTGACCCATGTCGTGGCCATAAACGACAATTCACTTGAATCGCATAGTAGCAATTGTGATTCAGATTATTCCACCCTACAAAATTCAAGCTAGCACGGCAAGTTGTTAGATTTTGGCACCCACTACTCGTCATAGCCATGATTAGGAGTCAGTACTAACTGAAAATTTATATACATATACGTCACCCTTCTTCGGAGAACTTAATGATCATAGTACATCTACAATTGCTAAACTAGGAAACACAAATAGACACCAGTTTGACCTAACTATATCAAGACAACACCATGTCTCCCATGCAATTGCTAAGACAATATGCCAAAACGCTTCGTGGCTAAATAGAGATAAAGCAGGACAATTTGTAGCTGTGAATAACGTTGCGTATTCATCTACGCAGACAATAAGCAGTCACCTTCGGAGATTTGGCAGCCTTATAGTTGACAAGTGGAGACAAAAGGTGATGTTTCAGGCACTATCAATACGTGCAAACCAATACGTAATAACCAAAATGCATTACATAACCATATAGGCATTAAGATCAGACGGGCAACACCTTAACAATAACACCAACTTCGTACGTAGTGACTAGGAGGTACTGAGGTCGATAACGACAAGAGAGGTAAAACGGTAACCATGGGGCAAAAGGTCGGCGAATCACAAATGCAAAACAATTTTAAGTTACTAGTTCAAAGTGAAATGCAAAATCTAAAGATCATTCCAGTATTTTCGAGAAATTCATATGATGATAACCACCTGAGGTTAGAATTTGTTCAGGAATTGTAACGATAACTCTATGACGATATTCGACAACCGCCTCAAAGCTCAGTTCCATCATCAGCGCCATTAACCGGACCCAATTTCGTTAACCCGACAAACTAATTCAAAATTGTTTTAGCAAATTGAAAGTTATTCCAGCAAATTATTCTGGATAGGTCTCCTAAAAATTTTACCACGAAATATAAAGATTTCCAAAATTTCAAAAAGCATCAACGAAAAAATACAAATAATATCCGAGAAGGACACAGAAAAGGGCGTAATATCCGTAACATTCAAGATGTCACGTATTCTTAAAATGCCAGGTGGGAAATTATTACCTTCCTAATGGTACTTCCTTTAAATCTAAGATCCTTTGTGAGCATCAACTCGACAGCAAATTCGACTGTGTCAAGACTAATGTGACAAGTTAAACGCAGTGGGATCATTATGATGTCAAAATGTAGAATACGGTTAATGACTGTTAAAGATTTAAACTTTCAAGTGGGTCACTCGTGTCCTCTTGATACAATTTACTCCCGACTACCCAACGGTAAGAAAAGGGATGCCTTAAAAAGAGTTTTGGCGTACTGGTCAATGATCAACATTAACAGATCAAAATTAGGGGAAAGTGGAAAATAAATTTTGATCATCGTCAAAAGTACACTTTTGGCATCTGTTGAGCCTACTTTTGTCGTTCAATGCTTCGGTCTGTTTGCTTCGGGATGTCTGAGTTAGAAGCTTTGCTTGTTTTAGGCATTAGCAAATTTTCTCCACTGCCTTGAAAATTTAGAAGGAGGAAAGCCTTACTTCTTGAACATGCGGAAAGGAAAAGTTTCAATGTTTAGTTCATCATATGTACCACTGAAAGCGAAGACCATCATTTTCGAAAGTTCTTCCTGCATTCACTCTTCGTTACTTTAAGGAAGTTACCCATCATACCGCGTCTCAAGTTAGACGTAATCCATTCACCTAAAGCTGATGACACGAGGGACAGGTAGCCAGGCAAATTCAACAAATTTACCAAGTTGCCTCATGTGTCATACAGGAGTGGCAGCCTGCCACGTGTAGCTTTCTTGTAAGCTGACATAACCTGAAGGTCAGATCAGCTTCGATTTCAACCTACTATAGCTTGCCATGAACCTATAAAAGTAAACGCCAATAGCCAAGTGACATGAAGCAAGCACCATTGTTAGAGCCTCGGTCCCTTACCTGCAGCTACTGGACGCCATATTTGTTTTGAAATGTAAAAGAGCTACGAAGTGATCTGACTGATTGAATGGCTTGAAGACGGGTTCAAAAAGTGTGTTTCTAATCTTGGTCAGTAGTAGCACTTTCATCCTACGCTGACACTCGTCAGAAGCTACCTGCAAATGAAGCTTCGTAGCTAGTTACCATGAGCCTGATGTGTCATCAGCTTTAGTAAACGATTCCACTAAATATTCCGGTACAAAAATGAAATGTTAGCTACCGTGTGATAAACGTCACCCTATGAAAAGAATGTGTCCCTTACTGTCGAAGCGTGTGATATGTCATCTTTTATTCCCTTCATATTTTAAAGACTGCCTATTTACAAATCAGTGCCTTGATAGAATGCAGCCTTCTTGCGAAACAGCGTGGCTGACTTTCATTGTAAGTATTAATTGTAAAAAGAACAACCGAACTACTTCGAAAATAATCTTAACAAAAGTTTTCAAAGATGCATAATAGTCTATTGGGATAACGTGCCTTCCAAAGGCTATTTGTTGTCTCCTTATGACATCGTTCATTCTAGTGCAAAGTGCCTAGTAACTATCTGTATTCGGAAAGATTTGATACTAGAGAATACCAAGTAAGCATTTGGTTTCCCCTATTCATCTTTATCCACCTTCCACATTCCGAGTAGATTGAATATCCGTGCTTCCTAAGGGGTAACGTAACGTGCAGGTAATGAAACTAGGTAGGTAATACGATGGTTGGGCAGTGAGATGGGGAAATTGTTGTCAACTATGGTTACAGGACTCCCGTAAATGATGAACCATAAATGAGAGCAGGAGTCGCTAGTTGCCGAAAAGCAAACAATGACAGCCATAGTATGGCAACGGCATGGTTCAAGCTGAATCTCGGGTGAGGTAATTATGTCTCCACCTTGATTTCACCGACCTTGCTCTGTTATTTCATAGACTTCTGTTACCATAATATACCTTTCATCGTCTCAAACAGTACTTGAATACCGTCTAGTGAACAGTGGGAATTAGGAATTGCAAAAGAGAAAATTTGATTCCATCAGGCGAGTGCTTGGCCATCACTGCAACTGGCACAGTTTAGTATACACGTAAGAATACCATACCCAACGGCTTTGTACAAGGCTTATTGAGCCGGTGTCTGCGGCGTGAATGCGACATTAACGTACGAAAATCCATCAAATACTCGTTGATCAATATTAGCAACAAATCCTCGATCGATTGGCGTCAGACGAGCCGCTTCCTCCGTAAATTCGGGATCAAAGTTATCGTGGGAGCGCTTTGATTTCTACAACAAAAAGGTAAGAAGTTAACAAACCATACCGCTTGCTCTTCGGTGTGATACAATGCTATAATAGAAAAATCTTGTGTTATGTTTTTGTGATATATTTAAACAGCTTTATATTATTTGTCTCCTACATACACTCTTGAGAGCACAAGCAAACAACAGCACCCAACAGTGCTGAGTCTTAAAATCAAAATCGGGTCTAAATTCAAAATTTGGGCGGTATATTAGGCTGTTTAAAAGTCGTAAGCTGACCAGCATACGTGAGTGCTTTTCTACTTCAGCAAAAAAGTTTTTGAAGCGTCAAAATACTGAGAGGAAATCATACGTTTTTCCACGGACTTTAGCCAAGCATGCAAAATCTGTTAGTTACCTGTTCCACCGTAATCATGAATTCGAATAATACAGACAACATACTACGATAGTTACGATATAAAAAATGCTATGATATCATAAATACGAAATAAATTGTCACATTTCTTGTACTAATAATTGCCAACTTTTACCCAAATGTCCATTTGCTTACGCTAAGTATCATTTTCCGACATACAAGTCCTTCACATCTGCATAAACAACTCATGTCCTTGTCGCCCCAAACCAGTGTCCACTATCTAAAGAGAAGACTGTACAGTCAAGATATCAAAATAGTGTACGTGCTCTAAAACTAGTATCCTTCAGTGGAAACCTGAGTCACAAAAGAATTGGAGTCTCTTTTAAAGTGATATTGCAAAGTGACAAATTTTGTAAGAGACTTATTGTTAGAATGATCCGGATGCTGATACGGGAGTGGAATCCATTTTTAGTGCAAACATCTAGGACGTATGGCATATACAAGAGGATAACCCGGATGCTGATACGTGAATTGAATCCAGTTTTAGTACAAATATCTAGGACGCATGGCATATACAAGAGGATAACCCGGATGCTGATACGTGTGGTGAATCGAA
>JAAAKL020014537.1:0-11899 GCA_010016065.2 Carybdea cf. marsupialis auct. non (Linnaeus, 1758)
TACTACTACTACTACTACTACTACTACTACTACTACTACTACTACTACTACTACTACTACTACTACTACTACTATAATAAACTACTATAATAATGATAAAGATAATAATAACAGTATAGTTGGCATCATCTTTATGTCAATAACTACTGCATATATCTCTGAGGCTCATACGATCTGCAAGGATTATGAATAACAAGGAACATTGTTCCATAAATGAGATTCTGATAATCTGTAGGCTGCTCCGTTGCCTTATCTCGCTACGAGTGTCTTTGTGTTCCAAAAAGGGTTTGCTCATTACATTTAAGCACCCCCCCCCCCCCTTTATGCCCCTTTTCAATCGTTGAAATACACACCAGTTAACGCCAGAATAAAATCATGAGTGACAAAAAAAATTCGAATTTCGAACCAGGAGGGCATTAAATGACGTTTAGAACATAATGATTGGCGGCACTCCCCTCCTGATAAGGAATCGATCAGACAATGGGAATGAATGGTTATAAAAACCTCCCGTTGAGTTTGCCCCGGAATTTCTTTCATTTTTGCACCACGAGGAGGCTGTACTTCATAAAAGGCATCAAATAGCTGGCCACACATCGATTAGAGAAATGATCATTCAATATGCGACATGAAGACGTAATTTTTGTTCCTTTGTGATCTTTAGAAATGCTCTCAAAATTGTTAGCTGGTTATCGTTTTTATGCTACCTGGCTGGGCATTTCCTTGCAGAGGTCACGTTTCGCATGCGTCGTAAAATATATGGGATGAGGTCACCTGAGGATATCTTTCTCGTTGTCAATCTAACCCAAAACGCTTACCTGAAATGCAATGCCGTAAGGAAATAAAACAAACAAGCAGTTCTCATGCATAACTTCACAAATAGTCGACATTGTGTGAGGTATTATTCACGACTTCTCACTACGCTGTGCCATGGCGACGTGCTGCACATGAGCTACATCGTCAAAACAATTTATGTCTTAAGCCTTTACTCAATTATTCCCTCGACAATTTTTTAGAATTACTTTCCTCCGCAGACTAAACAAATGTTTCGATCCTTATTCAGGTCGTCCAACGCAGAGATGCAAAACTAAACTTGACCTTCCTCCAATCGATATGACACTAATTCTATGTTTTCGTATTCATAGTATGACAGGGTTTTCCAACCTTAAACTTTAACGATCTTCACTCCCTTCGTGACAAATATTGCTTAGTCGCTGTAAGTGATTAAACTACAAAAAGATTTTTTAAGAGTTCCTTTATCTACGAAGACTCAATGCCATTTGTTGTACGTAAAACCAAAGAAATTTCATGTCTGTTCACGCCGATGTGAGTTCCATGCGTGCATTTCTTTTTTCTCAAAAGAGCAATTAAAGCGTTTAGTTCATCTCTACATGCTACATGCAAGGTCGAGACAGAAGCTTATCCGCTGCCAAAATCCATACTGGGGGATTTGAGGGAATCAGCGTCATGTCCTTACATGCAAAGTGCAAACTTCCACCAGAGCGATGGAAGTAAAAGCATAACACATAATCGGGACATATATATTTTTCTCTCTCCCTCTCTGTATCTGAATGACGGTGGATAGTGTGAGTTAAACCATACAAGGACCAGGCCGATAGCTGCTGGGGGGGCATGAGGGCATGCCCCCTCAAGGAAACATCGGAACGAGTGATTCTAAGTGAATGTCCGATTATTTCTCGACTTCTGGTAATCGATTTTAAAAATCAACCATGTATTCGATTAAAAGCGTATTCATCTTTCAGTCGCCTCTTTCGTAGTGGAAGTTATTACAATATACAGGAGCACTGTGCCCAGTGCTCTGGCATTTGCTATTGCCTGATGTACAACAAGAATCAACCTAGGTTTCCGATGCAACCAGTCTGTTTCAACTTTGGGTAACCTAAGGTAAAGTCACAATCAAAATCGTATCCTATCATATTTTCCCTAGCATGCAGACATTCTCATCAGGTAAATAGATACCTCTTTAATAAAAAGTGAATTTTCTAACAATACTGGGAAGAGAAACTGCTTTCCTACATAATGGCTTACGCAGGGGTGGTCATGGGCAATAAACGAAACTGAGAAAAGAATAGATTGACAAGTTTGAAAAAAAAAGTGTTTTGTCCACTACTTTCGGGAGGACCCCTTAGACCTCCAAAGTCCCACCTCATGCCCTCCACTTTGCCATTCCACTCTCAGAAAATTCCTGCAAAGCCCATTCTTACTTAACTTATTAAAGAGGCCAAAAGTCCTGGACCCTGACTTTCTTCTCGTCTGTATACATTATCTTTCCTGGCATATCGATCTCACCCATCCGATTTTAGGGACTGCTTCTCATGTCAATACTCATTACGTCGCAAATGACGTTCTTGAAGAAAATTTTACTTGGTATTTGAACTCACGTCTCACTGTGCCTACGTTTCAGGGTCGATACAGTTCCCTTTTTCAAGACGAGGCAAGGGTTCATTTGTCCCTTCCCCTTACCACAGCCACCATGAGTAGGTGGCACTTTGTTCATGGCTTCTTCGAATATACGTATCTCTCTGTCACATGTAAACATTTGCTTTCTTTCGTTGTACTCCAGAACTAGATATTTCCTGAAACATTCATAAACGGCTAGCATTTGAACAGCATTTGATTTATTTCGGAGACACATTGGACAATAGATTAAAGCGCAAAGACGACTCCCATGTATATCAAGAACCATGTGGTACTTTTTCAGATACCCCTCACCGCCTCATTCAGAGAGAGAATCCCCCACCTTTTCCACAGGGCTAGGGTTAGGGCTGGGGTATGGTTAGGGTTGGGGTTGGGGTTAGGGTTAGGGTTGGGGTTAGGATTATGGTTACGTTTCGGTGATGGGTTTACTTTTTTCAGTGCAGTTTTGAACAACAGTGGTAGGGGGTGTCTGGAAAAGTACCGAAAATGTATATAGAAACTTACAATCTAAGCTTCTATATCTTTCACTTTTTATTTATTTATGTATTTATCCATTTCATTCTTTCTTTACTTTTGTCAATTTATGTCCTTCTTTACTTTATTTTATTTTCTCTTTTATATTTTGCAACTATTTTAAGTATATTTCTGTTGTTGTTGTTCTTTTGAATATTTATTTATTTATTTTCAGTTTGATTGATTTTCAAATATTCTTTTATCTAACTTATTATTTACTTAATTGATTTTGTTTGCTTGAGCTAATTTCATGAACCTGCCAGTTTTATCTTAATGCATGCAGCTTTCAATTTATCACTTCTGAAGGCTTAGTATATATTTGTGGAAGATGTAGCACCACTAAATTTGATATATATTACAATGGACATGTGTTACCAGTATCTAAGAATGATGCACCTGAAATGTTGGCAGTAGTAAGAACCCCAAGAGATAAACCTCTATCAATTTTTTCACGCTTTTTTTTCATAAGAAACTTTTTTAAAGAAACTAGTGCTACGACGGACAAAACGCTAAAAAGCATTTAGTACTATCTCAAATCAAAAGGAATGAATTTAGAAACTGTGGTGAATCACTAAAATGGAAAAGAATGAGGCATTTTGAATATTTGACTCAAGTCAGACAAATATATCACAAATACATTTTTACTGTATGTCCAAACGACATCTACTCACGCGATTAGAGTGTGTTTTGGAAGGTGTTGTTCGAACGGTGTATGCTCTTTTTTTGGTGAAGTGACCCCCGCCCAGGGGTATCTTCTATCGCGGTTGAAACATCCGTCTGCCAGATCACATTTCCCGTCCAGCCGGTCTACTTTTGGTTGTATGTGTGAATACGGAAGAGGTATTTAACCGCGCTGAACTATGTAAGATGGACAATTCATTTAAGAAACTGTTAAGAAACTTTTAGAACTACAATAGGGTGAACAATTAAGAAACCTCTGGTACTAGGAGGCCATCTCGGGTTTCTTATAAAAAACGAAGCGTATATAACGTGCTCCATTGTAGCTTTCAAAGTTTCCTATTTAAAATGATGATAATTTTAAAAGATTGATAGATCTTCTTTTCACTTACTGAGAAACCTACTTTGATGTTACCATTCAACACATCCTCACAGATATTGCTATCACATAATACAAAATGGAAAAAACCTGGTTCCTCGATGCTGGTTGCTATTCAATGACACAAGTTTACTAAGATTCTTCCAGCACTACCATGGTTGCCATGATAACAAGTATCTGTGAACTAAAAGTAAAACTTAAACTCGTAATCATTTGTATAAAACATCAAATATGTATGTATATCAAATGTAAATATGTAAATTACATGGGTTTTGTAAGCTACGGTTTCCAACAGCCTCTTGTCAGACACTGGTAACAAAATATAGTCCTCTTTTAGTATCAGCAAATAAAGCGATATGAGGTAACAACAGCGCCATCATTATTACTAATTTAGAGTAACAATAGAAGCTGATTTGATCCTGCAAAAATCTACATATCGAGCGGAAGTTCTCCCCATTTCAGGTCGCTAGGAACTTGTAAAGTGTTCCCGATTTATTACGATGGGCAGCAAACGTCCGCGAGAACCTGGATTACTGGGGGCTGTAGCCATACTGACTTTGTTAGTTGTGTTTTCCTCATGAGGCATGGGAGCCAAAGATGTAGGAAGTTAAACGATACGCTGTTGTTGTGATTATGGTGGTGCAGAGAGTGAATGTTTGTTCGATTTTTCGGGTAGTTGTATTGATCTCTTCGTCCACGTGACATTTCCCCCGTTTCTTTAAGGCGTCCATTCGGTGTTTCTCTCTTCCTCAATATCAAATCAAAGCTGTTTAATTTGTACTCAATCATTTCAGACATTATTTAATTCTAGTTATAGATTATTTGGACAATGTTCAAGTACCGAGTGCTCTGCCAAATCACGAAAAGCGGCAAGTCCATCCTCGGATTCTCCCTTGCTGCATGATCTGTTTGCGGCTGATGGCATCATTAAACAGGTTCTGATTATGAAGGCTCTAATAGTGTAGCAGACATTTATTGACTTAGACTAATTAACATCTTTGTCAGAATAGCATAATGTGCATATTATCAGTTGCATTGATAGTCATTAGCATGGTCGCTAAGTCAACGTGTCCCTTTACTGGCGTCAAAATCTTAAAAACTTTACATTGAAAAATGATCAAATAAGATTTGCATTCAGCGATGGCTTTTTCCTATTGATTAGCACCATCATGAAAAGTTAAATATTTACGAAAGTTTAATATTTTTGTTTGCGAAAGACTACTCTTCTAGTGATGATTTAGCATTTTTGCTACGGGAAGAAATCATGATTCAAGTTATCAAAAATGGCATATTTTCTTTACTGAGAAATCGGATCGTGACCAAATTGATCGTGCAGTGAGGACATCTGATTAAAGTTAATGATTTTTATGACATTCGAGATTTATCTTTGACTCGATAGTATGTGATCAGAGTTTAATGTTGGCCCTTAAAATCTCGAGCAAATGTTCAACTTTCTTCATCGAAAATTTTATCACGGACCTTATCCCGCTTTTCTCACAACACGAATCTCTCATCGTGCCTCCTGACATGCAGAGTGGTATCCCCAACGGAGACATAAACTCACTGGGGTGGAAGGGGGGCAGAAATCAATGAGACTGAGAGACAATGACACAGTCCTAAAGGTACACAACATTGTAAGCTTAGCAACTCACACACTCACGTATTTTCTCTTGCCTCTCAAACCCAGGATGCCAGCACGTCAACTCACTACGCACTGTGGTCAAATTAGCTGATAGTGAGTGCGCAACAATTGAGACCCATAGCTTTATGGTAGCGTCTCTGTAGGTCAGACATGGTTTGATTCTTCAAGGTCCTAAATCTAAGAATATATATCATGAACGTACAGAGACCATGCACGTAGATTCTGGGGGGACAGGGGAACTCATCCTCTTCACTTTTTAAAAGGGGAGACAACAGCTGCTTTATCCTCCCACTTTTAGGTCCAGAAATGTCAAGTTGTCCACGTTTAACCCTTTCCCCCCCTCACATTCTTACAGCGATCTGCGCCCGTGGTAGAGTCTGGTAATGTGTTTAACGTTCCCGCGGCTTGATGTCGGAGTCTAGTTGATACCTCCCACAAAAATATGCTTTTCTATACATGCTATTGCGTTTTTTGTTTTTCAGTTGTATGCGTGACCAAAAACGTGTCAACCTTCTAGGTGATGTATGGAGCAACATGTTCAAATCCTTTCATTTCCTATAAATCTAGTTCTACGCTTTCTTCGGGCGAATGCTTTGACCAGTGTCTGGCAAAAACATTTAGCAAAGTCAATCCGCTACCCTTATCCGTTTAAGAAAGGCCTCTTTCCAAATCTAGAGTACTTGTTTTCTTATTATGTCTCCAAAATGTTCTATGTCTTGCATCTTCCATTATTTGTCTGTCAAATAACCCTAACAATGAGATGATCTCCTCCTTTCGTGGGAGCCTACTTTAAAGAAGATCACGTTTAAGTACCTGGCTTAAATACAAATCATGTGATGCCAAATCAAATCAAACGAAATCAAATAAAATCAAATAAAATCAAATAAAATCAAATAAAATCTATTTACTGCCACTCAGCATGCTATATTTACATGACATGTAACCTAATATACGCGACATACATTTTCATTTTTTCACATCGCTGAAAGGCAGAAGGAATGTACCTACGTAGCTGTAAAACTGCTGCAAGACTGTAAGGAATGCCTGACGTTATAGACCTGGGTACCAACTTATATTAGACGTGATAACTACCTGAACTGAAAAAAACTTTCATATCAAAACTTGTACGTGGATATTAAGTCCAGGAGGGAGCAGAGGTCTGTCTAATTGTCCCAATTCATTTAACTATGTCCCAGTCCTCTGTTACTTAACCAATAAGCAGACACTCCTTCTTCAAGTTTATGTGACTGATTGTATTGATGGTGTTGTAGTAGTGACGTCATGCATAATTAGTATAATTGTTTTTCGTGAGATGTAACGAGAAGTGGATGCAGTAGAAGACACGAGGTGGAGGTATAAGAAAATGAGTAAAAGTATATGAGTATGTTTATCGTTTCTCGCTGCAAATACAGAGTTCTTACAGGTGTCAGCTAAAGTTTATTGACCATCGCAATTTCTATAATCCTTTAAACATAAGTTAGTGAGCTCGTCCATTTTTTTTGTCCCATCTTTTCTATTTTCTGTATCACCCATTGCCTAATGATGTAAATTATTTAGTGTCTTAACTGTATTGTAAAAAATAATCCAGAAGATAGCTGATGGGGTTGCTTTTGTTTCTGCATACGAAATAAAACGCTTGCTAGCCCCTTACAATCTGGGATGGTTTTAAGACTACGCAAAGAATAGTGTCATGTACTGCTGCGAAACGCATCTGATAGTTTCTCGCTGCCACTGTTTTGCTCTGAGCAACACTAGAGTGTTTTGCATCAAACATCGCCGAGCTAAGGAACCCCTTCAATTTTGTCAATATTATTCTGTGACTATTAAAGTTAGGTTGACAACGCCCCTAGGAGATGTGGGGCATAGTTCTATAAAATTTTCCTTAGGAAATATGGTTGACAGATGCACGCTAGACGGAATATCTCCAAATTCTGGGTTTTTTCTAAGAATAACACGTTGGTGCACAAATCATGGTAGTGATAAAAGTCAAATCTTCGTTTGCTTATAGGGCATAAAAATGTTGATGTGGAATACATCCATCCCTTCAAAAGAAGACGGATCAAAGTGTTCAAGTTTTGTTTCCACTAGCACCGAACCATGCCATTTCCGAAAGAAAATGAATTAAGTTGGTTTACAAATAGTTTTGACCACTTTTCCCAATGGTTTCTCGAGGGTTTTCAGAATCTTCTCATAATTCCTCTGTAGAGCACTGACGTGGGGACGTCGTAAAACTTTTTACGTTCAAAGTTTCAATGATACCTAAGCCATCAAAAGCGCGTACGAAAAATATTGTATTGTTATTGAGGATTTGCAATATTGTCGATACGTTCCAATTTCTAGACAGCAGACCGCAATTTGTCCCAAAGACCTCTAGGAACCAGGTACGTCGATAATGTTGCATCTAAACTACCTAACGCGAGTCGTCGTTCCTAAAAAGGTGAGAAGCCTTTTCCTTAACTGAAAATCTGTGTCATCTCGCAGAAATATATCTGATGATGACACAGCCATTTGTACGCAAAGGCTAAATGGACAACATTGGATATCATCCATGTTGTTCTGCCCAATGCATTATTGTTTGTTGATTACTATGCATAATAAATAATAATAAATAATAATGCATCTAAAATTAAAAACCCACTATCCTGTCCTTGATAAAGGAAACTGACGTTCTTAGATAATATCGTATTCGTTTTGTACTTTCATAACGTATATAACCTCTGTTCCACAGCCGAATCCTAGAGCAGAAGACGGGAGAGATGGTGGTCTTGCCAAAAATAAAGCAGCTAAACCTACCATACTTCGTTCCCTATACACTGTAGTACAGAACTCACAGTCTTTCTACTGGGCTGTTCTGCCACCAAGGGTTTTATACCATTTCACCTTTCCCCGAGTGTGCGAGTACGAGTAGTATTCTTGTGTGGATCAAGTTTGCTCTTCAAAACCTAGAATGCCTTTACAACCCCATTGAACCGGAGCCTATGCTACGCTCTTCCTGAGTACAAAATGAGATTTGTATAGTTTATCAAAAAATTTGTATTATGTTACAAAACATGTTTCGATTAGTAACCAATACTAAAGTTTAAATCTTCAAGTCAAAATATTAGTAACAATGAATTTCAATATCGATCGCCACAAGGTGACAGTCTTGTTTTCAAAACGAAACAATGAATTTTCAACTGCGATTACAAAACAGCTACTGTGTGGAAACTATTTACTAGACAGAACTGTGCTTAGAATCGGTTCAAAGCTAAGTGATAAAAGCTCTTGAGGCGGAATGAGTTACTTCTCCTGCCTGAGGCTTGGTGGGTTGTTTTTGTTCTTCTAAGCTTTCATATTTGTCCTAAGGACGGCCGAGATCCCGAATAATAGATGAGTGTAACTTCAGAGAGATGAGACTAACATATAGAGTCATGAAGATAATGAAGCGAATCAACTGTACAAATCCAGCATAAAGTGCTAGAGAGCTCTAAATTACATACAGACATCACTACTTTATAAACATATTCTAAGTTACTAAATTTAACAATAAGGTCATAAATAAATGCAAAAGTAATCAAGACTTAATAATGACGTATTGATCATGCGATTGAGATGTGCTGATACGCCTACTCTTGATTAGCAATCATGAATCAAATCACAGGGAGTCGAGATGCGTCACGACAATATCCGAATATACGTGGCTTGTAATTGACGCTCGACGCTCCATACGATTTGTATGGTAACTGAGGTGATTGACATGTTGATTGAAGTTGTATGGTGAGTAAAATACGTATTAATAAGAAGAAAATTACATTCATAGGAGTACGGCACCATTTCAATTTAACTGGGCTTAACCATTCCTGCCCAGACTTAAGCTTTGGATATTGAGACAAATTTGTTTTCGACAGTTTTAAGGTTAGATTCTTCTTTTGCAAAATAACTGAATATCGATATTTTGGACATTCCTTACAAATTTTTGTCTGAATATGGACATTCGTTTTTGTTCGAATATCGACTTCTAGAAACATTGGGGTCACAGTATCCCACATGGTCTGTCTCGTGCGATTATGATTACAGTTACCGAACAAGTGGTTTCTTAAACTATTGCGAATCAACCCCCAAGTTACGGTTTCTCGAGTGAAGGGGCCACTTTTAACATAATAAAAGACCACTGTAGCCAACATGACTAATATGTAGATAACTTGCAAAAAACGAGGTTCCATAAGTTCCCCGATTACGAAGGCCCTGTGAAACCGTTGATCAGTTAAACACTTCTCGGGATGAATTTTTTTCAAGTCAATGACGACGTCTTTCAAATAATAAGTTTTAAAAAATCCTATGGCAACAGAAAATCATGCCACTAACGGGATTCGAACCCATGACCAACGTCGTAGCATGCACTCGACCAACTGAGCTACAACTTTGGACTATGAAATATGAAGGTTTCCCCAACCCCCGTTCCAAAATATTATTCAGTTTGAAAACGAGCATTTTGGGCACTTGCATGTCAGAACTCCCTGCCGCTAAGGGGAGAGAGAGGCCTAGAAAGCAAATAATACCAGACCTGGACACCCGTTTCATGTGGCAAGTGTCTTGCTTGATTTGCTTGATTTTCACCGGAATTTAGTTTAACTTCTATTTGTCCATGATTGTAGGTTAACTCCGTCAATAATATATTGAATATTTCTAGTCATCTCTCTATCGGCTCTCAATACTCCACTGGTGGTAAAAGACATCCAAATCGACGCAATTTTAAAGACCAGCCTTTGTGTGCCACGTGACTTCACTATGGACGGACTGCCATCCGCCCCATCATCCCATCCAAAGTTAATTGAAAGTTGCAAAGTGTTTTAGAGAAGAGACGGTTTGAAGTTGTTAACCTTGAAAAGATACGAGAGAAATAGAAAATTATGTCCGGTTTGATAGCATCATTTCAAACTTGTCATTTCAAATCCTTCCTTCTTGACTCGCGTTTTTTAAGTGATAAAACGACCTCATTCCGATTCTTGGCGAAGATCTCTTTCAGAAGTTTCCCCTATCCACAAAATGCTATAATTCAATAATCATTCCGATTTTACTCTCCGTCAGAAAGCTCTAATTAAGAACGATTTCGAGATTCGATAAATAATGTGTCCTTGTAGCTTTTAGATTAAAATATCACAGGAATTCACCGATTTTGAGATAATAGTTTTAAAAACTGAATTCGTTTGGAAACATTTAACAATGTGAGACTTCTTTAGTGTCCAGTCCCCCTTGTTAGAAGACTCATTGCTTATTTTATATAGAAGAGTGTGTTACGATGACAAACTCCTTCATGTTCCTTCGCTAGTTCCTGACCTGGAAGGTCTATTAAGCGCTTAGGCCTACTCATACGTCAAATTCTAAGGACTTTGAAATCTCGCAAAGAACTCTAGGAATCTGTTAAGTCACCTCTGTTTTTTCACCTCGTGCAGATGTTGTCCTTTGTAACAGAGAAAGGAAATCCAATCTCACAGTCAAGTAGATATAGATAAAAGACTTTCGATGGAAGCCTCATTCTTTCATCGTGTCCTCCCCGATGTCATGTTCTCTCTTCGTTTCCGGCACCCGCGAATTTATCATATTACCCAATGCAGTTAAGCGTGGCATATTCCCCATTATTGCACAAGCACAAAATAGTTCGTATTGTTGTTTACTGCCATGGATCCAATGAGTTAAATAGGCACATTTCTGTAGGTCAGACATGTGCAGAAATGTCCAATCACACCAACCCCTACACCAAAACACAAATGTTATTTGGGCTTTTTGCTACAAAAGTTTTGCAGTTACCACACAAATTATAGGATACAGGCATTTTGGGAGTCGATACAAAGGCACATATTCAAAGGTCAATTTGTTTTCTGCTTTTTATATCATTTCCTTCTGTATTTATCCAGGAGCGCAACTTTATGCGGTTCCCTTCCTTGTGAAGGTTTATTCTTACGCAGACCAAATCGTACCAGCATCAGCATGACTGGAACGTTCAACTTTTGAATCGTGAGCTTCTCAACCTTTACAGGACCGAACTTGAACGAAATCCAATGCGCAGACTGTTTGTTAAACAAGCACAAGGCCCCTGGCACCAGGGGTGGATCCAGCGTTTGAGTTGGGGGGGGCACTTGGAAAAAATATAGGTACTTGATTTGCAAGTAGGTTCACAATCAAATTTAATGTAATCTAGTTTGCTAAGTACGTACATATAACAGTTCTTTATTATATTTATCTGTTTATGTGTTTACTTTTCTTATCTTATT
>JAAAKL020014539.1:0-11899 GCA_010016065.2 Carybdea cf. marsupialis auct. non (Linnaeus, 1758)
TATTACTACTACTATCACTACTACTACTACTACTACTACTACTACAACTACTACTACTACTACTACTACTACAACAACAACAACAATTACTACTACTACTACTACTACTACTACTACTACTACTACTGCTACTACCACTATATCTACAACTACAACTATACAAATTCAAATTTGCATCTCTTGCTACGTAGAAAAGCTCACTGTTAAGGTATTGCACACAAGGTATTCTGCCACATACCACTAGCATACTGCTAGCATACCAAAAAAATGTTTTCAAGAAGTGACAAAAATTTTTTTTATGAAGATATTAAATTCAATTCTATGACACACACTTTTGATTATCAACAATACAGACCGTAAGACAAAACAGACGGTTAGAAACAATCAAAATTTTGAGTAAATTTTTCAATTATCGAAAAATTACAGTAGCTGTCGTACTTACATTCTTGTTCTGTTTAAATATCGTAGATCTTTGATCATGATCAGCATTTACGACACTGCGAGCTTTAAAAATAATTCCAAAGAAGCAACAAGGAGAGTGGGAGCTAAAATCACAACTATACCATTTAGGGCTGCCTATTGCTTTATCAACATTAAAGGAGCAACTACAGATGCGTATAAAGTAGAAAAACTGACAATGCGCCAGAAGGGGCCTTCTATTTGCAAAAGTGTCATAGCATGGACGAGACATGGGCTCTGGGAGATGGCCCTTTGGTAACTTGTAGAAAGTCAAGTTTTCAAATTATTCAATTTGATGCTTGTATTGCATGAGAGGAAGAGATGAAGAATCACTTTAAAATAAACACATTCGTGTACAATATACAATTTATTCTAGTTATTCTAAATAGAAGTGCTGTAGTTAAAAAGGTTGTAAAATATTGTGTATGTAGTGGATTCGTGGAGAATTTTCCATAAATGTGTATGTATGTTGGTCAGAGTGTATGGAAAATAAAGAGACAGAAACTAGGTTTTTACTGCGCAACAGAAGACATGTTTTCCTGACTGATAGATTTAGAACAGCTAGTAAACCATGGCTAAAAAACCATTACATGAGGGATAGTCTTTTCGTTACTAGACCTCCAGCTTTACAAGACAAATGTTTTGCAGTCACAGGCTGCCAATTCATCAGTGTAGATGTTGATATATGTGATACTGTACGATCAACTGTTGAGAAATGGTGCTAAAAAGTGTCATATTGTGCTCTAGTAACGGCAGAAAGACAAACAATGGACACAGAGGCGTGGAGAAGAAGGAACATAGCGAGAAACAGGGCCTCATTTGCCTGAGCTTCCAGAAGACAGACTCTTACCCCCCAAAATAAAGAGAAAACCGTTTGGTTATCCGTAAGGGCGTGTTCTTTGTATAATAGTCAATCAAATTAATGTTTGTTTAAATTTATCGTTCTTCCGTTGTTTCCTATCTTGTTTTGCGCTATGCACGAGTATCATCTTCACGGAAACATTGTGTGGAAAGTCTTCCTGCTTCCCTGATCATTATTATTTTTGAATATGAAGATTGTGGGAACTCTTGTTTTCGAAAATTGCAGTAATTGGACAGAAAAGAGTTAAAACTTTTCAAGATAAGTGAGCGAGATGTGAGCAAGAGTGAAGCAACGCAAAGAATTAGAAACTGGACTCATAAATTCCATTCGTCTCCCATCGAAAAAGTCTCCCATCTGTGCTTTCTGTATCCTGAATTTAGGTATGTTTACAATGTGATTTTATCAAGTATCGTGCTCTGGTTCCTGTCAAATGTTCGGCGTAAGAGCGCTTATCCTTTGATTTCTCGGTGTAAGGGAACCCCGATGCTGGTTCATCTCACGGCATCTAGGATTCGATATTATAAATATTATAAAACGGTTATATTCGTTGCAGATATACTTAGGCCAGCGCCACGTCGAACTCTTAGCCACTTATCACTCCACATCCTGCAAATACGAAGTATCGCAAGATCAAACAACCTCGTATAGTCTTGGAGAATTATGCTTGTTGGAAGATAAGCCCGAATAAATTCATATCATGTCGTCAAAAACCAGTATACTTAACAGAAATGTGACTTTTAAAGTTACACACGTGGCCTCTAATGGCATGGCTTCAGTGGTCTCAACAGTTATCAATGTCGCACAGTTTCTCTGATCAATATCAAACTGATTCTTTAAAAAATCCAGTTTTGTATTTCAATGTAGTTTCATAATGAAAAACTTTAAAATAATTTCAGTTATAGAACTAGAAAATTTTTGCTTTCTTGGACAAAAAAGAGAGAAAGTCTCCTATAATATGTGCTAAAGATGCTTTGAGGTATTTCATATTTGTTTCAAAATGCTGAACTTTTATAGAATCCCAACTCGCAATAAACAGTGTTTTTAGTTTATTTTGAATTACAAAAGTGAACTTAATTTTTCTGCTCTAGGGCTTATACGAGATCAACTATCAACGAAGCCTCTTTTCACTGTTTGTCACAGCACTGTAACCTGCGATGTGAAGCACTCTCCGCGCCCTGTTTCTCAGCGTTTGGAAAGTGTCAGGCTGTGACAAGCACCTGGAGAGACTAAGGGGAAGCTATTTAATTTTGGTTTTATAATAGAATTTGATTTAAAGCTTACATATTTGCTAAAAGTCGCTAGTATAGACCAACTATTGCTAGTAAGAATGTTTTATTACATTTCTCAATAAACTTCAACCTCAATTTTTAAAATTCATCAAAAATTGAATGAAAACATGGCTACGTCCTTTTTGAGAAGTGAAAAGTATTCCATGCTTTCCAATAATCTACAAAGAGTCTGCTCTATAAATTATGAACTCCTTATATCTGACCTTCAGCAGGTACACAGTGTATGAAAAGGAACATAAGCACTAGAAAACTTTTTAAAGAGCAAGGTACATAGTATGTACCTCATATACTGGCTGACGACGCACGTTTTCATCATAGAGCAGTACGTTTGGAAGCATAGATAGGAGAGCATGAAGACACAAAATGAAACAGACTTTGAATTAGCTAAAAACATACATGATGACCAGAGTGCTTTGTGGATTTCTAATTAATGCAATTATAACTCAATTGAATATTTCCGAACACCAACAGTTGTTTACGTACAAACATGATTGCACGCACCATTCGATTTCTTACAACCAACTCTCCAATAAAAATGAGTACAAAGTTCATTTGCACCTATGCCATTTATATCATACACGTAATTTGCATACAGCAACATTGCTCACATATGTACACTACACGTATTAAATAATATTTAAAAGATATATAACTCTCTTGTTTTATTTGTTTAATCTGTTCATGTCATTTACTTCAAGATAGAAATAATTTCATATGTTTTATGTTAGTCTGAGCACTAGAATTAACAAAACGATTAGGTGTGAGAAACAACTGTAACATTGCAACTACCGTAGATATAAGATAGAATGAAGTCTGCAAAATTAAGAGTACAAAGAAAAGTGCCACGGTATAATGAAGTTTGTCTCTTTCTTCGGAGATATTCTTTTATATTATTCGTGTATGTATTTTCACTTGTACTTAACTGGCTTTTTTTTTCCTGAAAGTAATTTTTTTTCCGCTGGATTTAATCAGATTTTGCTTGAACGATTTCATCTTTCTATACTAGATAGATAGATGTCGAAGAGAAGAACTCTTCCCATTTTTAAATGTGGCTTGCGAACACGCAAATGGGACTCAGCTTGATAGTGCTAGGAAAACGACTTCTATGTAAAAAGAAATAGTGTGCCCGGGTAATGCCAGGAGGAGCGTTTGTATTTTTATGATTATCAAAAAGTAAAAGGTGGCAGACGCCTCATTTGCCTGGGCAAGCAATATCTCACTAGAATTAGATAAAATCAATAACTACTTTTGATCGTAAAGGTTGTGTTTCAAAAGTTAATGAATAATAAAAGTGTTTATTAAAATGGTAGTCGTGGTCACAATGTAAAGAGGAAGGCAATACCATCCATCTGTATTAGATGCGGTAGAAAAATTCCTTCCTTAATACTTACGTTGCATAGAGAGAAAAGATGAAAGCGCACCAAAGGCCTCACTTCTGCAGAAACGTTTCCAACTAAGATATATTTTGGGTTAAAATCTATTCTGTTTCTAATTTTAATGCATCCATGTTTGGTTATACCAAATATTAACACCTAGTTCTAACCTTGTTTACAATCATCATCTGTGTGCATTAGACGTTTTTCCTGTCACTGTTACCAAACATTTGCTACACGATATTTCCCCAGAGAGCTCTGTCAAGCTGAGCAAGTCACGTGCTCAGTCATGTGCATGTGAATGGAATATAACCGTAGTTTATAAAAATGAATTGTGACGTCCATACTACTAAATGACTTTACTGTCATGTCTTCCTTAAACTTCTCAAAGCTGCAAATAAATTACAGCCTTATATACAACAAACAATTGATAAAAAGCGCTCATTAGAGATTCAGAAGGTAATTAGTGGGCAGGGCCATTTTGCTTTTAGTTTTAATGGGAAACGGAAGAATTGGAAGAGCAAGCATTTATTAACATGCCATCGAATTATTTACAGTTAACCAGGAAATTACTTTGATTTTCTACCCAAAAAACCTTGCATAAGCTGCCAGATTGTAATCACAGTAATTGTAGCCCACTTACTTTAATTTTTGAACTTCCGGTTAACAAGCCTTAACGAAGTAACGTGAAAGAGTTCATTAAAACCGCATCAAGGCATGGTATTTTCTGTTAATAAGTACCTCTTGCTATCAAGCAAGAACTTATTATACCATCGGAATTGGAGGCACAATTTCAATACCGAGAAACTCTACGTTAGACAACTTAGTTAGCCGTAAGTTTTATATAGGTGGCATTTAAGTATGTTTTTTGTTAGGCAACTCTAAATATCGGAATCGTGAGCTTCTTTTTCGGAAACCTCACTTTATAATATCCCTATGACACAATAAAATGGCTTAAGCCTAATCATTTCAACACTAGACTAGTTTTAAGAAGAAGATAAACTATTGCATCATACGAGTGATATATAATTAATTTTGTTTGCTTTGACAAAATACTTAAGAAGATATTTGACACATCATGCGCTGCCATGTTTTAATTTAAGACGTAAATATGAAGTATGGCAAAGCAGATTAATGTTAAAAAAATGCAAATGTACCTTGACACCTGGTAAGAATTGAAAAGGATAAAATATTGGAATTTAATGGAAATAATTGCATGAAGAATATCACTAATAGAAAGAAATGAAACTATTTTAAGTACTTTTTTTTGTCAGGTTACTACAGCAATCACTGAAGTAAAGGACTGAAAGTGTTGTCCGTATTGATTTTCTTACTTGTTTATTGGGTTGTTTTATCTAATGGCTGCTGAAGCTAGAGTTGAGCCACATGAGATTATACTATTTATAACATACAAAGAATTGCAATGTGTTCTAAGAAATAGATTATGTTATCAGCGGAGTTCACTTGGTGGCATCCCTTACTATTTCTCCAGTATCTTTTCAAACAATGAAATATTGCCATATAACAGAGGTATTAAAAGTTGCTACCACTCCTAATATATTGCCCCTCTTCCCACTTTTGATAAGTTCTCGCTAATCTAACTTTCAATTTCATCTTTCATCATTATCCAGCAATAAGAAATCATCAATGTTTTCGTCCCTATTTTTATTGATTCAAATGTTGTATGGCATGACTCGTGTTACTATTTCTAGCTCTTCTTTGATAGTCACTTGCTTACTCCGTACTGGATACGAAGGGTAAGCCACTTAACGCAAAAAGTAAGTAATTTTGGTTATACAACGAGATTTCTTAAGCGTTTCACATCAAATAATAAAGTAACTGGCCAGGGTCTACGAGAATTGTTTTGGAAGCGGTTTACACCTCCTTTAAATACACAGATCATCATTTCATAATTAACAGCCGTCTGGCACTCATCAGCCGAGGTCTTGGATCTACCTCTCCCTCCCTCTGTTAAACGGTATTCCTATTAAAGTGATTGTTCGGTTCAGATATATTACAAATAGTCCAAAATCTTTGCCAATAAAATTTATTTTTTATGTTAACAACTTTGGCATTTAAATTACACATGAAAGATTGAGGTGCACTTCAAATAAATAGTTAGGCCTATAAACTTAGACGATAAAAATAAGGCCATTCATAGAAGTGTTGAACCGCATATAATAATCTTCTCCCTATCAAAGTCCAAGTTGGATATCGCATGTACGTAATTTGTAACACCTACTCAGTCTGCCCTTGCAGCATACGCATGAAAGTTGGATCCTCTTGAACTCCTTTCAAAAATTCGTCTAAAGATAAGCGACCATCTCTGTCCGTGTCAAATGTTTTAAATATCTCGAGCAATTTCTCTTCGCTTATATCAATATCCTCAAGGGATCCCACCATCCTTTGAATGGATCTGACAATGCACAAGAGTTCACGCTTGGTGATATAGCCGTTGCCATCAATGTCGTAGATGCTAAAAGCCCAGCGTAACTTCTCATCCAACGATCCTCGTGTAGTGACTGACAAGGAGCAGATGAACTCACGGAAATCTTGATTTGAAAAAACGAAAACAAGAGAAAATATGAATCTTCTATAGTAATAGATCAGCAGGAATTGATATTATGCACTAAAATATCAAAACGTTGTCATATTATATTCGCGAGTGCACCCTGCGATGATCAATTTCAATGAACTTGAAAAGTTTTCAGAAGTTTTGTCTAAGTACCCATAAAAACTTCAAAGTAAAAGTAAGAAAGTTTGGAGAATACCGAAAAATTTTGATACAGTCCCAGGAATGCGTTGACCTGACCGGATATTCTACTTTGCACATTTTGTACTGCCAGATCAACGAGTCTAATATAGCATTTTTTCTTTGGCATGGAATACTCATCAGTGGTATTAGCCAAAGTGTTTGTGGCATCTCAATTTTAAAAGAGAGCTATGTCAACACACCCCAAAATCGATAACGTACTTCTTAAAAAAAATACGACGTTAATACTTGAAGAAATATCCTTTGCTCAGAAAGCAAAAGTCTTGTAAAACTAACTTCCTATGAACGTTCAGCATGTTACAGGGTCACAAAGAAGGATAATAACAACTTAATACTACATATTACGGATTTCAAGCCCCGCCCCCCCCTTCACGTTTTTCGATTGTAGTTTGTTTTTGGTAGTTGTAGACATATTCACACTTTGCAGAGCAATCCTCTAAACTATTATCACTAACTCAGATGAACGTAAAGCGTCTTAGAATACGAATAGGAAAATTTGGTGATAGAGCAAACACTGTATTTGTTATCATTGTGATCATTATGCCAATTTTTATAGTGTTGTGTTTGGATGAAATTGGGAGTGTTTGTTTATTTTGTTATGTAGAAGTTGTTTTATGGTTCTTAGCCACACAAACCTAGTATTTGTTTGTGTTTGGCTGCATTTGGTCGATGTATGCTTATAATAACAACTACTCGTAAGCTGTGTTTTTCCAGCGACACAGGCTGATTAGAACTTAAGTCCAGAATTTCATGTCATACAGAAACTGGGTCTTCGCCCACTTTAAAATTAAAACTTGTAGAAAAATTACATAAAAGTACACAGGGAAATTTGTTACTAAAGGGAGTTTAAGTTATTAATGAAAGACTCAGTATTAGTAAGAAAGTAAATCAAAAGTCAAGAATTAACATCAATGCAGTAAGCATGCGATACGTAAAGCAAAGTTTAAGGAGAAAACAAGCTACAAAAAAGAGAAATTTTTGATTTTCTTATATTAAGGAAGTGGTCATATTAAGGAATAGCATATTTTTCAAGTAACAGACTACCATTTCTGCACTTGAAACGTGCAATACTAATACAGTGATCTCTATGAATAATGGAGTTCACATACCAATAGTCCCGTCCTTATTAGTATCGAAGGTTCTAAACACGTGCTCAGCAAACTTTTGTGCGTCGGTTGTTTGGTAAAATCTTGTATAGAGATCCTTGAATTGATCCATGTTTAATCTTCCTTCCGGATAGTCTCTTATGAAACTATCGTACCAGGACTGAAGTTCGTCCTCTGCAAAATTTGTCCGACGAGTTAAATCATGTAACTCAGACGGAGGTATACGACTGCTTGTTTTGCCCATCAGGAAATTCCTTGAAAGAATAGAAATAATAAGGAAACATTTAAAACGAGGATAATCTACAAAAGAAATAGTGGTGTACTGGGGTAGCCTTTTACTCTGGAAGACATTACACCGACTTCAAAAGTAGCATGCTACAATCTCAATGATTGTTGGCTACGTTACCAGTCTGATAACTTTTTTCCTTCAAAAAATTAGAAGAAATTGAAAGCTGTCATTCAAAACGGTCATTATCACAAATAGAAATCTTAACAATGCATCGATAAACTATGAGATCAAGAAAGACCGCTTTTTTAACTTTTCATGTTTTTCCCTCAATCATCCTACTTTAAAAATGATTTACTTTGGCCGCCTCATCCTCCTGTACAACTTAGAAGCATCCACACAGCATTTACAACCATGACATGTTCCGTTGCAAGTATTTACATCCAAATTTTGAAGCTCGACAAAGCACTCTTATCCACATTAGTCTCAAATATACTCAGTCTACTTTTTTTTGGAGGAGAAAAATATAATTCTGCCAGGAATAACAATACTTTTTCAGCAAATAATTGGCTTTAGATTATATATTGGTAATCAAACATTGACTGATCTATCTTTTCCCACAACGATGGTAATGTTGACTACGTTATCTGCTCTTGTAACAACCACATTTTATCATTTTATTGCATTGTAGACAGAAAAACCAATAAAAAAAACTAATCAGTAGTACAAAGTTGGCGCTTTTAAACAACAATAAAAGACGCCTTGACATCTTTCTTCTATCACTGCTAAGGCAAATTATCCAAAATAGCTAGTCATTTATTACTTATTTATTACCTTTCTTTGAACATCTTTTAGCAAATTTTCTATTTTCAGAAAATGAATGGTTGATGTTAAGTAGGTTGCCAAGGACGTTTGCCAAGATGGCCAACCTGGTTCTATTGTTACGCTTACTTCTCTACATATTTCTCCTAAAAACTTCGTGTTTGATAAAGTTAATCGACCCTCTGAGCCTCTTAAACATAACCACCCAAGAAAATAGGTTGATCACTCCTGCTTTAATGACATGCTTTGTTAAATCAATAGAAAACTTTCCGTTGAGAAATTCTAAATTTCTAGGAAATTTGCCTTTGTTATTCGCTGAGCATATGCTAGGGATAACGAGAGTGTAACGCAACGAATCCTTTTGTTGAGTTTGAAATACTTGGGGGATTGTTAATTCTCGTAGACGTATAATATCGTAAATTCGAGTGAGGTGAAATCGCCCAACTCTATAAAATGATAAATCGTAAACAATGTGAATTTTGATGATATTATAAACATGGATTAGTTATAATTCTTGCTTATGATTATCAAGGAAAATTATCTTGTAACATGTTTCAAGCAATAACGTGAACCTACTTTTGCAATCTTTAGTTAGTACAATAGTTAGTAATCTACAACTAAGATTCAATTGACATCGGAGCTTCATCTACTCATTGAAATTATGGCATAGGCATCGCTGTGAACCGAAGTAAGCTTCCGCTCATAAATAGTAGAAATGAGAGCAGCAGGTAGAAGCGAGTAATAACTAATGATAAAAAATTTTGCATGAAAAGTAGATTGAAATTGTACAGATTTAGAGGAAATGTAAGGCATGTATGTATCTAAGGTCATCTGTCAACAAAGTTCAAATAATTCATCAGATGCCGTGAAATTTTTTTAAAAATGATATACGCATGCACAGTATGTCATAATTACCATAATGTTATGGGAAAGTTCCGAGATAGGGCTTACAGGATGGCACGGATTGGAACCTTGTGGGATTGGATAGTTATGGGATGGGAGTTATGGGAAAGTTATGTTTGACCTATATGTTTGTTTTATCTTCGTTTTAATAGGACAGGAATTCAAAATATTTGGAGTTACGTTATCCCAATTGTTGAAGGTTATCACTGCAAATTTGAAGAAGGTTTTGATTTGATAATTTAGAATCTGAGGAGGGATAATCATTTTCATGAACTCTGAAATGAGGCTGCGATAAATGATAATTTACACAGCCTGGTCTCTGATTTTACGGAGTTTCACATATCATAGATGCCTTGTCTTTGCGCCAGTTTTATCACACCGCAGCGTATGTAAAGTTTGAGAGTAAAGAAGGGAAAAGAACACGTTTTACGATATCATACTCTTGGAAGGACTCAAGAGCCTTAAAAAGCCCTTTTTCTGGTAGCAAGGCAACTGTGACCAAAGTGAGAACGAACAACAGTGTTTAACCAAAATGTGGGTTGAGGCGGAAAGAGCATTTCAGTTGTGAAGTAATAATTTAATTAATGGTGAGGAGCAGTTGCGGCACAGACACACAGTATGTATATTGGGAAGGACTGAAAAGTATTTTTATAGCCCCAGACACAATTATTATGTTACAGAAGCTAGAAAAGGTGACCGCTCTCTTGTTATGAAAAACAGTAATACATCAAAACGATAGACGCTGATATACAATGTTCTATTACTGCGATTTATCAGGAGAAACTTGTCATTTACAGAGAAAAATTAGTCATTGTGACGAACGATAACCGCCAAAACTAATTAATCTCCGTGAAACAGCTAGGCACAACAACTTTAAGATAAGATCATGCCAATGGTAACTTGAAAATAATGTAAAGGACCAGATGACACATTTCCCCCCGCATCCTTTGCTTACCGAAATTTTACCAGGGAATCATTTCATGAAAACAAGTAGATATTAAACAGGAATGAAGAAAAAAATAGTTAAAGTTTGCACTGAATGAAATTATGCAGGCCGAGACAGTGTATAGAATTTATACATATCGCGTAAAGGCCGCATACGGTGGTGCCCTACACTCCTTTGGTTCGCTTCGCTCACAAGGGTCCGTCGAGAAGATTTTTTAATGCTCCTTTTCGTATTTTGAAAAGCTTTTATAAGTTGTATTGTCACAATTGTCTATTATAATTGAATGGAATCATAATTGTATATTTATGGTTTTAAGCAATTAGAAATAACGTGGAAGAAAAAATGAATACATAATACCAGGATTTAAATTATTAAATGGCTCATATTTTACAGTGTAAAGGGAAAAAAATTAGAAAGTTATACCCTACTGTCCCAAATTAAAAATTTGAATTCCCTGAGTATGATGCAATTGCTACTGCATGGTTTATGATCTTTATTGAATTGAGAAGATATAATTTGCTTATTTTCAGTTCCTTTAATTGTTGATCAGTTTTCTTATAGCTTGGTCAAAAATCGAAAAATGATACCTTGTTACAAGGTATTCCAAATCTAAATAGCCCTTCTAGAGCGCCTACCCATAGGCAGCAAAACTGCAAAGTTTCAATAAAGTCAGCCAAGCTGTTTAGGAAAAGTTATGGATCACACATACATACACACATCAATGAATTATAGTAAGGATTGCTAAATCTCAAGAGAGAAAGATTAAATACCAGCAATTTACACATGTTTGTATTTAATTTGCATATGTATGTATGTATGTATGTATGTATGCATGCATGTATGTTTATATGTATGTATGTATGAATGAATGCATCTATGCATCTATGCATGTATGTATGTATGTATGTATGCATGTATGTATGTATGTATGCATGCATGCATGCATGCATGTATGTATGTATGTATGTATGTATGTATGAATGCATCTATGCATGTATGCATGTATGCATGTATGCATGTAACTTAACTAAACCTAGCTTACGCTAGGTTTAGCACTCTCTGCTTGAGATGGTACCATTGCTGTTGCTTTATGCATTGCTCACTGTGATTGGGCAGTTTGAGCACTCTGGCATGGTACTC
>JAAAKL020014540.1:0-11899 GCA_010016065.2 Carybdea cf. marsupialis auct. non (Linnaeus, 1758)
ATACCTTTTGGTTACACCATCATTGCACCATCATTACATCATGATTGCACCACGGCTTGTAATAGGTACAAGCCTTAGAATTTGCTTACTCAGGATATCACAACTTTCACATTCAACACAGTCAGAATTTAATATAAAGTTTGCACTTACTTTCACATCCAGACACTCTTCATGACAGACAGCACCCTCTGAACTATGGCACTCATGCAAGTGAATAGAAATACATCTAAAACATTCACCCCCACATCCAAATGAAATTCCTCTGTTCAGCTACATCCTTTGGTTGTGATATATACAAAGTGCTGTTCAGATACTGTCTTCTGTAAACCAAACTTAGGTGCCTCACTAGCCAACACAATATTCAAAGACACCTTGGCATTATGTGGCTTGGATTTTATAAGAAAACAAGGAGATTCCATGCCTATGCTGGTATTTTCATTTCTTGCAGTTTTGAACAGCTTTTGGACATGTGTCAACTACTTCCAAGTTTTCTTCTTCTCTTTCTGTGCAAACTCAAACCACTTCTTGTGTGACAATGGCCACACATTTGTTACACCTCAACTTGGAGAATGACTATCCTTGCAATAAGTACAACAGTGTAAAAGCAATGGGGAATTGTACAATGATTCTTAAAGAGATATTATGTATAGATAATAAACAGTTCCATACCTCATTCATGATTACTACATTGACAGATGTAGCGTACCATTCTTTGAAACTCTCTTCTTCAAGGTTTCACGTTATACTGTTTGGGAGACAAGGATTCATGTTTTAAATACTCATGCAAAGATACATTGGTGACTTTCTTGTAAATAAAATTAATAAAACAAGTGCATAATTCATGCCTATTAAAATATATGCAACTAAACAAGTTTTACCCAGAATAAACAGCATAACACCAAGAGGGAAAAGACAGGGGGAGAGAAGTATGCAGAGAAAGTATAGAAACCATACTTACGAAACAGATGGCAGTGAGTTGATGCAAGTTTAAAAAGATTGTAGAGCATGGAAAGTAATATGGAAACCATCTGTAGGCAGTGGCATAGCAGATTGAATGAAATGAATTTAAAATTTTAGCAAACTCTATTTCAGGAATACAAATACAAAGACTACTTTCAAATTAGCCAAAAGGAAAGACACTTGTAGGAGGCCAATTTAGGCTGTTAACAAGGTCATGGCTTTTGTTACATACAATTAAGAATGAATCCAGAATTAACTATGCATGATGAATAATGGAACATTAGTTTTTCCTTACAACTTATTAGCCAAGGCTTTCATTCTTCATTTCTGAAACTTTATTATACTATGTATATTGTTTGTTGAAAGGTTTAAAGATTGGTTGGTCACTTTACCCCCAAAAATTATGCGACACTTTGCACGTGGAAAGAGCAACATTTTGTGGGGAGGGCTTGCCTTCCAACTTTGACAGTCTGATTAAGGAACTGATGGTAAAGATTTACAAATACCACAAGGTGAGGTGAAGTTATAGCTGACAAAAATAACTCATTTTTCATTCGCCCTATATGTTTCTGTCCTACCTTAGTCAATGACATTAGAGTGAGCATAGTAAAAACAAGAGAAATAGTGGTCTTGTGCTGATTTGTCGCAATTGGTTTTTTCTCTCGCGTATCATTGTTCCTCGAGTGCTAGAGTTATTGGATTGGGTATGTGAAACTCTCATTTCGTCACGCCATATATATAAAGAGTCATTAACCTTAACTTGCATGCTCAAGTCAGGTTGATGTGATACCGCTATAACCACTGCGCTTGGCCGCAATGAGCTGCACCGAAATCAGTGTATCTTTTAAAATAAGTAGTCGTGATTACAAGGTACTACTAAGACGGAATTAAAGGATTACTTACCGTGCCCTCTTTAGTAGGAATAGAACTTCTATTATGGACGAATTTGGCTGTCAACAAAATTTTGAAAGGGAATGAGTTCGCGCCCAACTCAGTTCTGACACGAGGCTACCCTCAGCTTGTCTGAAAAGGCATCCACTTAAACTAGATTAGCTGTTCTTGGAAGAGAGGTTTATTAGACTGATTTTCCACGAAGAGATCAGCTGATTCTGTTCCACAAGCGGCCCAAAGAACTACAAGTACTTGGAAGCAGTTGTTTTAATGAGAAATAACCTGTTGGTCAGACTATTTTCATGTCCTGTTCTGTTATATTTGTTTCAAAGTATTAAGACCCACACCAAGAAAATAATAGAAATTGTAACGGGAAGAAGGATATGATTTACGGTGCGTAATTTAACAAATTGCTACCGCTTAATCACAAATTGTAGGCCTAACAATTTTAAAATAAACAATGTTAATTTCCGTCGCACGTAGTAGTATTGTTAGAGAACACTGATTAAATTAAGGGAAAGGGGCAGCAAACTGGAAACTTTCAACGTTCTTTCAGTTAAGAAATGGCCGTAGCAACGATTTCCAGAGTTGGCGGCACGACGCTAGAAAACCTAAGAGCAATCTGAGCAATGTTCCGGGCGAATAGTACCAAAACAACATCAGTTGCTTCCGTCAGGAGCTTTGAGATGTTTCATCCTCCCCAGTTAGATTAAAGGCAACTGAACTATCCACTGACACAAGATCTCTTCCTTGACGTTTGATAAACTAGACAGGACGTTCTGAACAATTAAGATAATAATACATCTTATCGACCCATTTTTATTACTCATGGAAGGTATTGTTGCCTAACGTCATAGGAGGCGTCCCTCTTTTGCTCATAAAGTGTTTTACCCGAGGGCAAGTCTGTTGCCTCTCTTTCTCTCGATCTAGATCTGTCTCTTTCATAACATGGTATTTTTTGATATTGTCTTATGTCATCCATGTTGTATTTCACAGAGATGATAGGTTGCTCAATGTCAAATAATCCATTAACAGATCATCAATTACTCTATTTACAGTTTGTGTTCCTTTCTTCGATGAAAGTTGCCTAAATGCCTTCTTTCCTGCCTTATATATAATTCGTCTAGTTTATAGAAAAATCCTTAGAAAGTAAAAGAATATTCTAGAACATTCCGGAAATTTCTAGTGTGTTCTATGGAAACTTCTGAAGGGTTCTAGAGCCCTATAGAACCTGACAGAAAATTCTAGAATGTTCTAGAAGGTTATGGAATGTTCTGAAAAACTAAAGAATATTCCAGAAGAATCCAGATTAAGTAGTGCTGTTGCCTAGACAAGTCAAATTAAGGCAGTCCCATGACAATCCAACATCATTATTTACTTCCGTCCTCTCGCTCTTCAGCTTGCCACGTCCTCTCATAGTGTGTGCGATCCATCGCGCCTTACTTTCCCAGATCAATTATACTTGAACTATCTCGGAAATTCGTGTACCTAATCTGTAACTGTCAGCATCGCACTAATATCTACCCTTGAATAATCACTTAGTACTGCTTTCCTAATTTAGATTTGCCAAAGGTGTGACTCGAGTCCGTACTTCTCGACTCTCTCCAAGGCTACCCAGTGTAAGCTGGGCGTGGTAAAGACCTTCAGAGTACAAAACTCGGGGAACAAGTAACAAGCCCGACGCCTACGGACAAACGGTTCTCTTACGTAGAAAATTCCAAAAAGAATTCTGTTTCTAACGTAATCAGCTCGCATCTGATATACAAATGAGTTCCATGGAAGTAGAAGGATAGAGGGAAATTTTGTAGAAACATCAACTAGGACACACATATCGGATTTTATTTCTGCTATTTCTGACTTAAATTTACCAACAGATTATTTCACTTTCTATTATTTTTACCCCTATATAATAGCCGTAATTCAACTCATGCCCGGCTTTTTAATTATAGGCGAGATTTCCTCATTATATTTGCCAAGAGGGGTATTACCTTATTAAAAAGGAGAACTCCGCTACCACTTGAAAATTGAAAATCCCCTAGCGTTGGGGAATTTCCCCATCATTGAAATCCATCTGATCGATTTAACAAGACGCAGATAAGGTCAATTTCTTAAATCTCAATTTCCATTGAAAGGCATTGTATGGAAACCCATGATCGAAAACTGGATTAATCTAATCTCATATCGTGTTACGAAAACTCGGCCCCACTTTGGTGTGACCTCCATCTTAATTTGATTACAATCATGGTTTAAAGTATGGCATTTTGTTGCCTTCCAGACACGATGACGCGTTGGAACAACATCAGCACTGAAATCCTCTCTGTGTCCACAGTTACTCATCGTTCCCCTCCGGTTTTTGCCGATGTAGTCGTTTACCCCAGCTATAAACACCGTGAAAAGGATGTAATTGACTATCTATTACAAAGTGTCTCTGCTTTTGTATCGGGGTATAACTATAAAAGGTGCAAACATGTTTCCTGCGATGTCATCCGTCTGGAAGTCAATAGTTGGACTGTCCAAAGGAGAACAGCTGTCAAAGATAGAAAAGGTATGCGAGGAAGAGCACCTATCTGGAAATAGTGAAAAAGTTGACGAATTTGGATTTGTTGTCGTGGAGGGGCAGGGCAGCCCAGGTAAATGTGCCAAGAGAACTTTGCAGGAAGCGGACGCCGACAACGTGGTAAGTGTACCCGTTTACGGAATATTCCTAGTCCTGAATCCCACTCGGACAAACAGTTAATTTGTTTATAGATATGTTTGCCCGTTTGTTGTATGACGGTAGATTAAATACTTTCCGACTTATAACATGTTGTATCCTTTATTCTTAATTTTGCAGTAGCCACTTGTTAGCTGAAGTTTTTAGTGTTTGCAGAAAGGTAACAAGCAAGTAAAATCAGTATTGCAGTAACTGAAACATGATAGTTCAGTTACTTTGCATTATGAGCTAGTAATTATGTGATTGTTACTGATGCGGATTCTTTTCGGAAGTGTATATAAACTGTTTTAACCATTGTAAATGAGGGACCAAATTTATTTACATGCTAAGGGCCTCTTTGATGCTATTTTGGAATCAGCGCAACTATGTGCCTTGTATTGTCAAAATTCTAACTTAACATGTGGAATATAGTATAATCTATTGACAGACTGTGACATGGTACATGTGATATGGGTATGTGAGAAAATATTGCCAATTGGTGACCCCTATTTTCATCCAAAGTGCTTAAATAGAGAATTTTGTGCTTTCTTGATGGTGTATGTAAGCTAACTTAAATTTGTTAAGAGGAACACAACACTAGATAATGATGTATTCCAAAACCCTCCTGTTTTAGGGGCAAGAGCCATTTCACTCATAAATTTGTTGCGGTATCAATAAACCTAATACATGCAGAACATTAAATGAAACCCATGGAAAATATTCAACAAGGTTACTGATATTGATTTACTGCTTTTGTATCCGTACAGAGTCAGAAGAAAAGTTTGCTTGAAGAGCAAGGTAGGGATCTAATTGGGTGATTATTTAAACTTTATATGGAACCATTTTGATAGTGATCCCATAAACTTCCCACCCACTCTCAGATGCATGATAAACGTCACTATACTTACCAATTTTCACTTTTTTCCACCTGAGAACATCCTTATCAGGACCCCCTGTTTAATTATTTTTGACAATGATATCTTGACCCTAGAAGAAAAAGTTCCTTACTCAAACAACGTTTTTAGATCTGTATATTTTCTTACATTCTTCACTGTTTTACTTCTATTATTTGAACCTGTTTCATTCAGTTTTTGAATGTTGTTTTGAATGACAAAATCGGATGATTTCAGAATATGAATAGGAAATGGAAATGTATTGTAAAATAGTTACTTTTTTTGTTCTAACACAGTTTTTGTGCATGATAATTAAGTATTTTTCTTTGTCTTTGCCATTTGTAGCCATTCTCAGTAAATTTCAAAAATTTCACCCCTTCCCCCTTTTATTTAACCCCCCTGTGTATTAGAAATTTGGGAATTTTCCAACCCCACCATTTATTAGGCACCTTAGAGTATTTTGCTGATTAAATATTGTTTTTTCAATCTGACAAGAAATGTGTATAGTAAATGGGAATGTTGATATAGTCTTTGGTTCTTGGGGATATTATTCATTTGCCTGGTAAGGTTAGTGTACCAAGTTTTTAAGAAATCTCTGCCCTAAGCATCTTGAACTTCAACATGCTGATCAGCGAATGTGCAACTAACTGTATTCTCTTTTACAACCTCATCTAAGATCAGCCTGTGTTGTGTTTGATGGAGGCAGATTTAGTTAGAGATGAGTCTTCAGTTACTGCAAAGTGCATAGATGTCTTCAAAGATTTACAACTTAATCAATGTAGCCATCTGGCATAATATCAGCAAGTCCTTTTCTTCAGATGGAGGCTATGTTGTAACTGAAATGATGTCTTGACAATGTGCAATTACAATTTATATGACTTTTAACTAATTATTCTTATATTAATGACATAATCATAACACCCTGCAACCTGATTGTTATTTTTAAGGTTCTTCCTAAAACCAGGATATATATGATAAATAGGTGCAGTTGCCAAGATTTAGCTACTCTAGGGCATAGATAGCTCTATAAGTGCATCTATACTTTTATTTTGTGTCAATTTATTTGTTTCAGCGGTGGCATTTAGGAAGCCTGTTGTTTCTTATTCTCAAACATGACAGCTACTAATTCCCTTAGTAAATCTCAGTGTGGCTATTAACTTTTGAGGAGTGTCTGTTTTTCCCCTTTCCTATGTTGTCTTCCATTGGATGACAGAGACTGATTCATTATAAATATGAAATAGGGATATTAAAAAATGCATGAGGTTGGTGAGAAAAAACTGAAATAAAAAAAAGCAGGTTAAGCCAGTCTGTTAACCATCTGCACATGTACAGGTGATTGATAGATTCACACTGTGGAGCGGTTATATAGATACATCTCAATATATATTATATATGATTTTTTTTTATATATATATATTAATGTATTATATGTATGTGATATATATAAGTCTAAGGTGTTAAGCAGTCGCGAGAAGGAAAAGTGCATTGCCACATTTAATTAGGTTTCCAGCGTATCCTTTGACATCAGACTGCCAGAAAATTCTTAATTTACTGTCTCATTTATAATCTACTTTGCCTTCCAATTATGAGGTCCTCTTATTTTCCCTTGTATGTATTGGCAACCAAACAATCTGGGTTCAATCTGATCATCTATTCAGTAGGTTACTTTTGGAAACAGTTATGACTGGGTGCGTTTTGGTAACGCATAGGTTGTATGGTTTAGTAAGTTTTATAATAGTCCAACTAAAGGTTACACTCCTTTAAAATTCCAGATTATTTTGATAGCTCAGTGGCAAGCCTGTATTTGGCGTTGCTGAGAGACTGATTATGGCATCTAAAGAGTTCTTTGAATTTATTACCACAGAAACCAGAGAACTCATTTTCTTTACCTGGTACTATCTCTGTTACCTGAGTATTAGCAACGATAGCCATCATTACACATTTACCTTCTAGAGGGTAGTCATTTGTTTCACTGCAGTTACACCCAAGAGTCCCATTCATAACTCATTTCCTTGATGCATGATTTAGCATTGCATTAGCATTGTGGGTGTTAACAATAATTTTAAAGGTTAGCACTGAAGAATAGCTTATCACCACCACGTTCCTTTTAAAACTGTTACTTGGTGTTAACAGTATTCTAGGAAATGTTCATCAACTAATTTAAACATTATCTTAGCTACATTAGTTTCAAAAGTCTTATTAATTGGTGAAAATCAGATGATATTACATACCAAATTGCTTTGGCTACCTCATCAAGCGATCTGGCATTTGGTACAGCTTCATAAACAGATCAATAGCTTTGTTAACACACTTTCAAAAAGTTCGCCCTCCTTTTTTGTCAACCTTATAGATATATGAAGTTTACAATTGGTATATAAATTTGATAACAGTATCTCCTTTTCTAGATCTTGTGACGAAAAAGGAATTAGATTTTCATGAAGAAGCTTTACAAGGAGTAGAGTTCCGATTATCCACCTGGCTTTCATTACAGGATTCGAAGCTCATAGCACCTTTATTTCAAGACAATACCAATGAACTTAACTATGACTTCTCTCTTGAAGAAAGAGTGCTTCAGGAATGGCGTGATATTCATTCATTACCTGTCAAAGATGGGGATTAGGCTGATATTTCCTTGTTTCTATTTTTGAGAATGTTTTGTATGTCATTAAGCACTTCTTATTTTTGCCAAGGGCTTATTATATTTTGTAAATATTTGAGGGGTGTAGATATCAATGAATATACTGAAAAGTAGTATCAATGTAATTTAACACTGTATAGTAACTCTCATTAGTTGATGCACATGCTATCTGTCTTTCTGTTATGATTTAACACAATGTATATTTAAGACAAACTTTTCAAACCTGCAGTTTGAAATGAAAGAGATTACAAGACATGTTACATTTTTACAAAGCACAATCTGCTGAGTATGGTATACAAATCTTTGAAGGTGCTACATAAATAACAATGTGTTAGTACTATAGAAAATGTAACAACAGATATCAATATAAGTTCTAAATAGATATATAATTGAAAAGACCTCTTATTGCATTAAAGTAATGCAAGTGACATCTTTCATGATGTATCTAATAAGTGTTTCCTTCATGTAGTTCCCATGAAGGTGATTTTATCTCCCAAGGGAATACTTGTTGACTCTATTAAGAATGTTTTCAATGGGTCTTGAAGATATGAAATTATGCTCAGGTGCCTAATAAGTGCCCCACCCTACAAATCAATTTTCACTTTTTCCCACCAAATACACCCTAATTAGCACCCCCTGTTTATTGATTTTTTACAAAAATAATTTGACCTGAGAAGAAAAGGTTCCTTACTTGAATTATAGTGTTTGGATCTGTAAGTTTCCTTATGTTTTCTTTGTTTCCTTCTATTATTTGAATCTGTTTCAAACGCAACACATTTTTTAGTAAATTTAAAAAATTCCCACCCCATGTTTATTTCGCCCCCCCTGTTTATAAGAAATTTAGAAATTTTCACACACCCCCATCTATTTTGACCTCACCATTTATTTGGCAACTGAGAGTACTCCTACCAACCTATCTATAGGGAAGGGACTGTTAAGGAAAATACTTCACGTTCAAACTACTGGGAAACTTCAACATTGAGAGGTACCTTCACAATGTGTACTCCATAAGACTCTTGATAAATTGGAAAGCTGATGACTTTGTAGAAAATATGCTGCTTAAACCATTTAAAAAATTTTTCTTTCAAAATTTTAGTCCCCAAATATGCTCTAGCCCCTGCTTATCAATTTTCAGAGAATTAATCCCCTCCCCTTCATTAGCAATGGAAGAATAATATCCCTTGAGTAATAAGAAACAAGATTAGAAATATTTTATCTCCTGTATGTTATGAAAGTGTAGAAGCTTCAGAAAAACGAATCTTATATACAAATGAGAAAATGTTTCATACAGATTTAAAACATTCACAAATAATAACTTCTCAGATATCCCGCAAAAGTTGTTACCTCGCTTGATAATCTGCCAAAAACATTTTGTTTAACCTTATTAGGCCTACTTCTTCATTATTATCATCATAACAATGTTCATTGCACTGTAGTGGTAAATCCATTTTCAGAACACCTGATATACTCAATTTGCTTGTTTCCTTTTATTGGAGTCTTTAAAATGTATCTTACTTCATTTTCGGAAAGTCCAAATTTTGTTGCTGCATCCTTCACATCATGTTTAGCAGACTCATCTATACTTGAGGCATCTATTGCAGCATTGAAAACGCTTCCCATTTTATTGGATGAAAGTGTCAAAGTTACTTCTTGAAAATTTCTTTGTAACAGACTACATATGTTGAAGAGCTGGTTAGGTAAAATGTATCCAGTGATGTCCATGGCAAACATCTAAAAAAGTTAAAACAGTCATTAAGCTCTGCCAAACAGGCAACATCATTCTTGCAAGTAAACTATGGAGTGACTGCAGCATCCTCTGTAGTGATGGGCAATTTGGTCAAGCATCAAATATAACAAAGATTATGTACTTTCAGGTGCCCTTGAAACCAATTTCTGATAAATGGGGGTGTCGAAATAAACAGGAGGGGGTGGGTTTTTTAGAATTTACTAAAACGGCTACAAATGTCAAAAACAAAGAAAAATACTTAATTATCATGCACAAAAACCTTGTTAAAACAAAAATAAACAATTTTTTAGAACAATTTTAGAATAGTGTTTTAACCGAAAATGTTTTCAAAAAAGTTACACCCATCTTTGTTCATTTGATCATCATTCACTTTGTTCGTTTTAAAAGTATTGTTTGAACCATGTTCATATTAAATAATTTTCTTTATGTTACATTATGTGATGGAAAGAAAATTTACAGATCCAAATAACATCATTCGAGTAAGGGACTTGTTTCTAGGGCCGAATTATTTTTGTCAAAATTGATAAATGGGGGGAGGGTTAATAAGGGTGTTCTTGGGTGGAAAAAAGTGCAAATTAATAAGTGGGGGGCCTTTATTAGGCACCTGAGAGTACAAACATTATCACTGTAATTTATGTTATTGTCAACATATTACTGTGTAATATAAAGCTTGCATTGTTGAGCAAGAAACTCAGTAGGATTTATCTACTTACTGGCACTTGCGCTCAAATTCATCAGTACAGTCTAATGACTGACAGTATTGTCCATGTTCATAGCTCACCTGCACACTCACAAAACAAAACCCTTCCACCATGAAAACTGTTATAATCTTCACCTTCAAGCTGCAGGAATTCAGTATTGCATAGACAGGTATTTTCACCAACTACCAGGGGTAAAAGGATTAATATGCTGTATAGCTTGACCATGATCAACATTGATGAAACTATATTCTGCCCATCAAAGAAATAATCACATCACAACAGCAAAGACATTGAATAATTTTATTAGAGTTGATTCGAGAATAATGTTTCTTTAAATTATGAAAACAGGCATTTCTTGTTAAACACTTGACTCAATCTCTAGTTCTTCCCAAGTTATAACTTTCTTGGGTTTGCTGTCATCATCCTATTAGATTGGAAATCCTTCGTAAATTCCTCCTCGGTGACCCCCTGACCTTAAAAAACATAGAAACGCAAAGTTCATAGCTGCCAAATACAAAATCAGTAACTTTTCTGAACCTTAGAGAAAGTAATGACCACATATTAAAACTGAAGCATATTCTAGATACCTTTTTTGTTTGCCCATGGTGCATCCTCTGTGTAGGCCCTTGGAAGAGCTTTGAAGTGTGTAACATGCTACCTGCAAATGCAGTAGGTGACACTATAACTGGGATATCATTATTACAGGAATGTGTGGGGTCTAAAAATGCTTGAGAGTTCATAATATAATTACATAGTGCCAACGTTGCATTTCCTTGTATTGAGATGGTAGACTCTTCCCGATTATCAATAAGAAGGAGTTCTGCCCTTGTCGACTTTATCTTTTTCTCTTGAACTGACGGAAAGTGGCTCTTTGTTAATCCGATACTTTCCAGAAATTCGTCATCTGATTCATCAGAAACATGACCATCTTGTGATTCAGCAGCTGTTCTTTTAGATGTAGTACTGTAGCTGTCATTATTTCTTAGCAAGGGCATGGTGAATTCAACTCCTGTGCAATGAAAAAGTTCAGATAAAATAACTTACAGCTTTTCACTGTGAAAAAGCTAACATATTCAAGGTTTCATGATACATGTATAAAGTTTCAGGGTATTGTTTACGTCACTATTCAGCAGCTATCAATGCTAGACTACAGACCAAGGACATAACACAAGAGATATTACCGTTAAGAGATCTTTTGATGGAAACCTTTTTGCATCATATCTATAAGTATTTGATAGTGAACAGTCAAATTATAAGTACTTAAAACAATGAGGCAGATAATGGCTGATCATAACTCGATTAATAGGAACTTCCACTCTCATTAAATTTGTGTTTAGTATGTCACCAACTTGACTTGACTTACGTAGAGACTGTTTA
>JAAAKL020014541.1:0-11897 GCA_010016065.2 Carybdea cf. marsupialis auct. non (Linnaeus, 1758)
TGGGTAGTTTGGGGGGGGTAAGGAGAAGGGGGGGGGGGGGGGGGGGGGGGGGGGGGGGGGAGACTATCTCTTTCTAATGTATTACTAAAATACGGCATTTTGTAAAAATCGATATGAAACATTTGCACAAGTTCACTCTCAAACAAGTATATTACTAATATTTTAAGGCTATAGAAGGCTTAGTATACGGTGGGAAAGTGTGACGTCACGATTTTGAAGATTTTTGAATTACGGTGAAAAACCTCGATTTTCATGTTACCCTATTAGTGAGAACGCCAATGGCCAAAATTGAGATTTGCGCCCTTTTCCAACACGGAGATATCAGGTTTCAAAATTTTGACTCTCCCTAACAAAACCCTATTATTTAATGCTGGTTCCTAACTTAAGGAACCAAGGAATATCAACAGAGTTTTGACGAGAAATTTTTGAGATTCAAACGCCCCTAGTTTAAACACTATATACACTACAGGTCTGCTATTTTCGGAAACAGCCTATTCCAAACTTGCTTTTAGATATCTGTCAAATCGTACTATTTCTAATGTTTTGAATTGTGACATCATCACTTTCACACATGCGAGAGGAAGAGGCCAAAAGGAAAATATTTTTGGAAAACGTTTTGTCTACTGGAAATGTTACTACTGAAACTAAACTTAATGCGGAGGGCAAATGTGACGTCACGATTTTGAAAATGTTTGAATTATGGGGAAAAACTCAATTCTCATATTGCCCTAGTAGTAAGAACGTCAAGGACCAAAATTGAGAGTAATGCCCTTTCCCAACACCGAGATATCAGCTTTCAAAGTCCAAAACTCTCTAACAATGCTAGACGAGGTTCCATTTAATAGCAATATTTCCAACAGACCTCAGGAAGTCAAGGATCAATGAAACGTTATCCAAATGCACTTCGATTTTGGGCGTGTTCTCTTTTATTACTTGTCCGCATATTTTCTGCAAGAGGCGATTTTTAAAGCTTATCGTGAATTTCAAATCATATTATTTCTATCAAAATATGTCACAACAGATGTCCTGGCTTAGATGCAACAAGCTTAACATTAGGCCAACCGGGATTATTGGCATATAATTGACAGTGACCAGAGCATGTCAAATTCTCGCAGTACACGTTGTGACGCATCATTTGCTATGGGGCTTGGGCCGAGTTATGCGAAACCGCTGGTCGCCCTCGCTATAGTACAAAGAGCTGTGTAATTCCTCAAGACATGTGGTTTTGTAAACTTTCAGTTAAAAGTTAATGAGTAGGTCTTGTATTCCTACTGTTTTTAGTCAGAGATAAAAGAGAAATGTAATAGAATCATATCCTCTTTAATCAGCGTCAAAATACTTCAGTGTGCTGCAATAGTGTCGAAGGCGATGCCTTTCTATACTTATCTACAAATAACGCCCCATGATACCTCTATGATTATATGCCCGAGGAAAATAACTTGGTATGCAATCTGCGTCGCCCAGCATATAGAGAGTAAATACTCCACGACCACGTTGATTTTCTAGGACATTTTATCCATTTTGCACCAAATAGTGGAATAACTTGACTAATAACATCCGCAACTCTCCAAAAATCTCTCCTTTAAAAAAAATCAATGATTGCATTATCCGGTCCTCCGAAAAGATGTACTGGTTGACGAATACATCTGAACTGGAACTGTCGACGATACCTATCTCTAAAACACAGATTTTTAACCATAATATTTCTGCTAAGTCTGCGAGTGAGAAGTAGCAACTGAAACTACAAACCATTACCTCGTACACTCAGACCATGGAGCAACCTGGATAAGTAGGTGCCCGCTTTTGTCGGCAATGATGTGACTCAAGTATCTGAAAGTCACTTGTGCAGTTTGCTTCTTCACGGCAGCAGAGTCGACAACGAATCATCGTTTCTTGAAATGTTAAGATTGGTCAAACACGATATACGTTGCGAATCAAGGCGAAACATTAAAACTGCTTAGGCGTGGTTTAACAGACAGACGTTTCGCACTGCGTACGTTGACAAAGCCATAAATGTAGAAGTCCTAAAAAAGAGTCAACCACAAAGAAGAGACACCTGTTCCAAAAAATTATGGAGCGGCAACATATATCCACTGGCCACTGCATTCGGGAAGTGCAGCTGGAAGATCTATTCCTACCTGTAAGATCTATGCTTACCTTGAAAATCTATGCTTACTTGTAAGATCTATGCTTACCTGGAAGTTCAATGCTTACCCCGAAGGGTAATCGGTTAGAGCGAAAGTTGGCCAGAAAAAAAGTTAACTGTCATATTTTAAAAGGGAATCTTGATGCGGACAATATCAACCCACACAAGATATGGGACTGCGTACGAGATAAGAAACCTTCGGTTCGCCTAGGCCGCTTTGGTCATTGTACTTACGACGACGAGAGTCTACAACCAAAAGTAGGGGCTTCAAATCAACTGTAAGTCTTATTAGTGTAACAAAATGTTTTGAATGATATCGCTTGCAACAAGCCATAGAGCTTTATCTAACCTATTTGTTAACATGTAGACTATTGTTTGTACATGCTCAGTGTTTCATGCTTCCGGCTTACGATTGGATTTTGCACTACTGTAGTGTATCATTTTTAAAATATGTATTTAGGCGAAGTTATAAAAAAAACAAAACCAGCTAACGTTACAAAATTGTTCGACCGCAGTTGAGGGCGACCCGAAGGCTCCCTTTTCGTATGGCTTCTGCCCGAAGTCAGGGAGGGGCGCCACTCCTCTTCCTTGTGTTTCCCCAATTTGACCCCAGTATGAATTGGTTCGCATTTGCCGACCCCGGAAGGATGACCCGCCGGGTTGGCGACCAGCTTAATGGCTCAGTTTTACGAATTGATGAAATAGGCAAATTTTCAAATCGCTCTTAACGGGATTTCAACCTAGAACCCTCTGCACTCAAAGCTGCAGACGAAACCAGACGGAACCACTGAGCCACCGCGCCGGATATTACCACCACGACTATATTATTGAGGATTGGTAAGCTCTGTCCTCGGCCCCTTCTCACATTAGTGATGCAGGAAGAAACATGTACACTCTTCTTACCGACTGTTGTCGGGATATAAAGTGCTATTTCCTAGTTGTATAAAGCGTAGACAGTAGACGCCAAGAAGTAAGAGATCTCAAGGTTTAATGATTTTCATTTATACTTTTCTATTGGTTCTTCTTTCTAATTAACATAAAACAACATGACATCCAAAAGAAATTCGTGAATTAAAAGTTAAGTTGAGCCTACCCAATCTTCCCATCAAAGATACGTCGACAACACCATCTCTAATACTGATAGCGAAAGTTTCTGTTTGGAGAATTGTGTATACAACGATAACAAGTGCTCACAGTAGGTCGGGTTAGTGAGAATACCAGTTACGTTTAAAACTTATATTCCATCAGTTTAGCGATCTGTCTATTGAAGATCGCCGATAAATTGACGCTCTTCTCCATATCTTTGTTTGATTAATTGGAAATCATATTATCAAATAAGAGCATCGATGATTAATATGCCACAAAAGTGCGATGAAGACGCTTTGGACCGACGGATCTCGTCTGCATCCAAGAGGTGTAAGAATTATCTTCAACTGCTATTTTAGTTAACCAGAAACATTTTCCAAGTCGGTAAAGCATATAAACGGGCAGCAACGATCTTCTACTGGGGAAACACAAGCTTTCTTATAAAGAGAACAGAAAACGTTCGTCCTTTACGACCTTTAAGTACCACAATATTTTATTGGATAAACCATTACAAGAAATAATACCTTGAGATATCAACAGAAGTGCTAGCAAACATCAGTTTGTGTACCAACAGAATAAATCAGGCGTTGAAATCTAACCAAAGTCGTATTCATACAAGCAAGTCCCTGCCTTATTGAGAGGTACGGCATACTTCTGTGGTGCTTTATTATGTCCCATACGCTTACACTATTGACACCGACCCCCTGTGTCTTGGATGCGCCAATCAAGTGACGCCATTCTGTCGTAAGGAAATTCATTAGTAATCCTCTCCTCTACTGATAACTTCCTTACAGGTTGGTCTGAGAAGAATTGTGTGTTCATATTGTGCGGTATAGCATCCTTTGATGTCACAGAGAGGTGGATAGGCATCGACGATACCAGCGTCACAAAGGTTCTTTAAGGCCAGCATGTACTTTGTCTAGGAAATTAAAATGTAATTGAATAGTACGAGGCACTACAAATACAACCCAGATAAGCATACACAAAAGAAATATATCACAGATAGATATTATATACATATTACATATTGTAGCGATCTAAGTAACTACTCCAAGATAATAACCTTAATGCTGAGCGCAAGAATTCAGATAAATAACCAAATAACAAGTCGAGAAAGCTTTCTGTGTAATCAGGTGTTCTTGTTCTCTTCAAATCCTTACACCACTTTCTACATCAATCTCAATCTCTATCTGAACTTCTCTCTACAACGCACCTATTTGTACTTGATTTACTCTTTGCCTAAATAGAATATTACATGACTATTTAATAATACTCCCGTTACTTCATCGAAAGTAACGGTTGCAATATCCTGATCGAAACCCCTTTGTTGTAATTCGAATTAGATACGTCATAACAAAGGGGATTCCACTTTCTCTCTAGTTATCGTGATGCGACCAGGCAAGGGTAACGTTACAATATCATACTCATAACACAACACAAACTACACTGGCAGGACTGTCCTTAAAGACTCGCAGGGTGGCTTCTAAAAGTCATCCGATGAAGCTTGATGAATTTTGTCAGAAAGGGGGAAACAAAAAATAGAAAGAAAGAAGAAGACGATGATGATAATGAAGAAGATGATGATGAAAAGAAGAAGAAGAAGAAGAAGACGATGATAATAATGAAGAAGATGATGATGATAATGAAGAAGATGATGATGAAAAGAAGAAGAAGAAGAAGAAGAAGACGATGATAATAATGAAGACGATGATGATGAAGAGAAGAAGAAAAGAAGAGGAGGAAAGATGAAGAGCAGGTAAAAAGAAGAAGGAAAGCAGAAGAGGAAAGAAAGGCAAAAGGAGACGAGTAAGAAGGACACGAAATCTGAAGTAGGTCTAGCTCAAATATTCTGCCTGAGATGAATAGCATAGCATGGGCTGATATTCGGATCTTATGTTGGACAACTCATAGATCTTTGCTACTCTACACGGAAGTCTAAACATATTCCTGCATCTGAACGAAGTGAAAACATAAATGGCAGCCCACAATACAAACTGCCTAAAAACGAAATAGATATAATGCACGGATTCAAGTCAAGATTGCACTTCTGGCAAGCCCACCTGGCAACATACGAAAGCGAAACGGGGCAGCATTGAAAAGTTCTCTATCGCCGTCATGAAGTCACGGGCTAACGAAAACACCCTATGCAGTTGTTCTTGAGAAGTTGTTCATTTATTGGCTGAGCCTCAATTTATTTCTTAGACTAAGTTACGGACCAATGAAGATCAGAAGCGTTTTGGTAATGAACAAGCCTTCACTGGCTCTCTGAACTGAAGTGCCGAATTGGTACCATATGCAGTACATTTAGATACTTGTTGTGACATTCCGTTTCATGATGCAAGGTAATGTTTGGTAATGTTTTACTCTGAAATATGTACATTGACTAAGAACATGCCTGTGAGAAGAAACATGACATTTTACAAAAATGAAAAAATTCACACAAGTCAGTAAAGGTACAAAAGAGTATCAAGAATCTGACAAGAAAAAAAAACACAATTGGATTATAACATAACACCAGTGAAAATTCATAGATTGAAATTTATGTCATTACCTGCCCTAGTCTGTCCAACCATCGACGGCAGAAAGCAAGAGTTCCGAAGTTTTCATTGATAACATGTAGTAGTTGCCTTGCTTTTGCCACCCTGTTAATGAAAGGGCAGGGAACTTTGACATAAGACGGATGGTAGGGCTACTCTATTTTCTATATCAACATATTAATGAAATATAATCCTAACCGTCTCAATCAAAGAGGACGGAAATATGTTTGCTTACGTTAGATCCCTCAAGTAAAGTAAACTACATTTATAATGCTTCTCTTCTACGAGAAGCACATTCGAAGGTGATTTGTCACCGACATTTCGTTAATAACTTTTGTCTCATCCACTACCGATCGATACAAAGCAGACACACTCTTTCCGTAGTAGCATAGTGCTTTCCGGACACAATTCTTCAGGATTTCCACTCGGCATCTGTATTTTTACTGTCAGCACCACAAAATTGCACTGCTTGCTGGTAGAAAAACTTATTTGACTGTGTCTGAGCCAAGTCTGATTCTTTTGCTGTCCTGGTTTAAAAGTGAGGCTGCAGCTAACTTCTTCTGCCAAGGTCCAGACTGGCTCTAGGACATACATTTTCTTGAAAAGGGGGTCCAACTATGCGTTGAATAGTCCTGGGCAGCTTTAAGCTTTAACAATTGCGCCATTAAAATTTATTCTCGCTTGATTACATTAAAAGTTCGTATCATTCCCGCATAAACAACTACAAGAGATTTCTTCGGGGAATAAAATAATATTATGAACTGATCTGACGTCATGCGAGAGTGATCCTGTTTCTCTAGCATGGAAGTGGCTATGAAGAGGTAAAGCTATGACGTCACAAGTCAAAACTTTTGGAAATAGTACCATTTGACTTCAGATATGTAAAGGCAACCCTGGAATAGGCTGTTTCACAAAACACCAGACTTGTATTATATATATTGTTTCAAGTTGATGCGTTTGAATCTCAAGAGTCTCTGGTCAAAACTCTGGTAATATCCTTTGGATCCTTAAGTTAGGATCCAGCATCAATTAATAAGGTTTTGTTGGAGAGATTTAAAACTTTGAAAGCTGATGTCTCTGTTTTAAGAGACTCTCAAATTTGGCCATTGACGTTCTTACTAATAAAAAATTGAGTACTTTTTTCCATGATTCAAGCATTTTCAAAATCGTGACGTCACACTTTCCCTCCGCTTTGGAATAAGCTAAACATCATTTACTAAAGTCAGTAGTTTCGCAAGCGAGACATGCATGGCATGCATATCACCCTACAAAATCACTCTGGGTAAAAACAAAAGAAACACGGTAGTCGGTGACTCACCTTAACGGAACATGTCCCACCTCAAAGTTTTTCATGTAATGCGAGCACTCCATGTCATCGTGTACAAGTCCCTTCCCCGTGCTTCCGAAAGTTTCGATAGCGTAAAACTCATTCTCTTCCATTTTGATCGCTTCTCCACCTTTCACGATGGGCACAGTCTTACCAGCGTGAATCCTGTAGGGTGCTATTGAGTGCCCATTCAGATTACGAATGGCCTTAACTGATAAATAGAAACAAGAGCAACCATAGAGTAAGCATACGAGCACGGAGTGAAATTATGTACAAATGATTTTAAGAGGAAACTATTTGTTGACAGCCACTTATGTGCCTTTAACGGGGCAGAGAGAAAGGGTACACTGAAGAAGATATTACATAAAGTATGATCTGGTAGTCTATCTTACTGAGCGTCTATACAAAAGACAGATACACAGGCTTCTAATTTCATCCAAAACATCCCGACACTTGTGATTCTCTAATTGAGTGGCACTGCCCTCAGGGGAGGGCGTAGATGCATTTAAGGGCTTGGCGTACGAAATGGGGAGAGGGGGTAGAATGTAGAAAAGTGCTAAACATCTAACTTGATGTTTCAATTTTGTTTGTAACTTACAATGCTACCTCTGAATATCTCCTCAATCTCCACTTCATTTTATACCAAGCTCAAGACGAGCGATTGTTATGTTCGGGTATCGGAGATGTAAAGAAGTCATCTTCGTAGCAAAGCAAAGGAGACGATGATGTTAAATGTTTTTGAAACATTGATTTAAAACTGAGCTCCCTCACTAGTTACTAACTCATCAACTTATGAACTCTTAGTGGTAGCAGTGGTAGAGTAGTTCAGGCCTTGGGTCAATATCCAAAGGTCGTGTATTTGAATCCTAGTTAGGGTCTTTAAGTCATAATGATCATAAACTATGAACTCAGATACCGTTATCTACCACGGCACCTCACACGCACGGTAGCAAAACCAGATCCTTGCTGCTTACTCCACCAACAGAAACTCTGCCTGTGCGACATTGCTAACTCATTGACCAACTATCATAATTTTTTACTAACGTGTGAGTTTCTATACCGTGTTTATCACACAAGAGTCCCTTCACTACAAAGGTTTACTTTTTCTGTTCCTCTGCCTTGGTTTATTTCAATTTCTTGCACTAAACACTTGATAAATATCAGTTAGATGCCAAACTGCAATAACTCTGGGGCTGCAAACATTAAAAACTTTCAAACTGGCCATGAAATCACAGTAATGACCGATTGCGACTTCAGTTAGGCAAATGAATATGTATTAAGTGTACAAAATTTTTACTAGAAACATACGCTCTCGAAACAAACGTCCCCTCGAGGTTTCTTTACAAATTGATAATTCAACCCCTAAATATTTAATTAATATATATATTAGAAAGCACTACCATAAGAAGACAGCAGGGGTGTGACCTTGAGATTTAACTGTACAAGGATTCTTTCAATTTCCCTGTGCATCCCTTGATCACAAAGAGAACTCATTGAACAGGACATATGTTAACAAAAACAAGACTAAACAACAAAAATCGAGCAAAACCCCATTGAACAAAAAGAAACCCATGAACAAAAAATTCCACCGAACAAAAAAAAAATATTAAAGAAGAGAAGCCTTTTAACAAAAAAATACCACCCCAGTGAATAAAAGAACATTTGAATATTTGGACTTTCCTCTAAACGAGTTCCCAGTCACAATGTGTCGATCAAATCAATTCACGCAAGAGAACACAGCGCAGCTCGTTGCTGGCAAAAGCTTTCCTGGAATATAGAAAGAGGCAGCTCTTGGGCAACCAGGTTAACGAGCATCGTAAATTGTATAAATCAGGGCAGAGGGCAGGTCTAAATCATCATAAAAGGTTGGCTAGCCATTGGACTTAGCCCTAAGCTGGGAAATAAATCAGCAATTGCCTGTTGCATTGTCAACTTTCGCTCACTTACCCTGGTACGTTTTGCCATTCAATTCCACCTCGTAGGATTCCATCACTTCTTGGATTGCCTCTCCAACGTCACACAGTCGCACATCAATGCCTGCTTCCTAAATAGGATCAGTGTTACACAAGATTAGCAACTGCAAAAGGGTTTTAAATCAAGCACTTTTTTGTTGTAAGTTCAACTCGCTTTCTTAACAGTACATATAAGTCACTTATATTCCTATACATTCAACAATTCAAGGGCTGCCTTTATGCGCAGATACGACTTCGTCGAACAAATCAACAAGTACCCATGAGGTGGGCATGGGCTCTTATCTAAAGGGTCTGGGTAATTTCAGGGAAATATTTAACATCTGAAAGTCGGAAACACAGTATTGAAAGGTGTATGAGTGGACAGAAGTATATAGGAATACTTGGTTTGGATCAAATCCATTACAACTTTATAATAAAATAATAATGTATGGTTTTTTATGCGACCATATCTAGTTCAGAACCATTCTACAGCAATTCATACATATATTACACTGGCGGTAGGAACTCCAACTTGGGTTGCTGAATTTACAAGTGCTGCCTCATACGGTACTCATTCAGATTCTCCCACAGTGCAAGCCAGTAGCATTTAGAAAGCGATACTATCCCAATTTTACACTTCATTGGCTATAAAGAATGGACAAATCCTGAGTGGGGTAAACGGGTGCCCTATGGTGACACTACTTAGCCGATGTTTATAAGTGGGCTAGATTGTGTCTAATACTCTAGCGGTTGGATAAGTTCGCCATGAACGCGACCCTGTCTTAATCTGAATCATTTTTCCGATAAAAAATAATGATTTATGCAGAAAAAGGGCCCTTCTATGGTCTGATCTAGCGATACTTTTTAGCGACACGGTAATTGAGTCATGAACTAATAATCATCGTGAGTGCGCAACGTTACAAAGAGGTAATGGTAGGAACGACCCGGATATGTTACTGGCGGTATCGGGAACTAAACATGGGAAATGCTGCGAACATGCTACCTGAAAACCTCCTGAAAACTAACTCTTTGGAAGTAAACAAAGTAGATGATCTGATGAGCTAACAACTTACTCGTATTCCAGTATTTGTGGCATCCTTTACAGCCCTTAATAAATTATCGTACTTCGGATTAAAGGCGACTGTGAATGCGCAATCAATAATTCGTCCTAATAAAACAAATGAAAAGAAGTAACTAAAAGGAACAATACTGAAACCAACTATTTGACCGAATACACAATATTAAAAAAGAAGAGACGGATTGGTTCAATAACAGGCAATAACGACAGTCAAGTTTCCTCACATGAAAACTATAACAAACTATGACAGTTAAACAAAGAAACAAATACAATTTACAAATAAACACTGGTGGATAATAGTGTCATTCCTTTCTTTAAGTGTTTCATTCTGACGATTTTGTACTCTTAGAAGTGCCGGAAGGAAAAAGCAGAGGGGAGGGGTAAGACTTTGGGAAGAATATTTGCGTTTGAAGCTCCTGGACAAAGACCCCCAGGAAGACCGGAAAAACGTTGGTTAAAGACAGTACAAGAAGATATGAGAGCAGTGGGACTAGTGGAACAAGATGCACAAAACAAAAAGCTCAATCAAATCGTCAAGCCCCATGAAATGGGAAAAGAAGACGCAAGATGGGGAAAGTAAGTAAGTTAGTTTCTACGTTGATGTCAGTCCACAAGCATTTTAAAACCGTGAACTCAGGAACTGCAATAAAAGTGCATGAAATAGTGAAAACATTACAGTACTGACAAGCTTCTTCTCAATTCCAATTCTTACGACTCTGTACCCTGAGGAGTGTCAGACGGAAAAGCTTTTCAGTACTAAAAGGTCTATTGTCGCTATTTCGTGCAGTTTTCTACCACCAACAAACTTTTTGAACTACAATAAGTGAAGATGCTTCACGCCCTGGATTCAGACTTTAGAGTAGGGGTGTACATCAGGCAGCCAACAAAATATTCGCCCCTGTCCTTCCAACACAATAAACGACGAGCAGATTAACTCAAAATGTGTAAAAAGCGAAGTACATTAGTACTAGACATAATGTAGGTACCAACCATTAATGTGTGTTCCGAAGTCAATCTTGCATACGTTGTCATATTCAAGTACAGTGTTATCTCCTGCATTTGGGTTGTAATGAGCTGCACAATGATCTAACGAACATCCCGTAGGGAACGCCAGACCTGTTGGTGATAGAGGAGACAAGGGGGGCAAAGTCAGTTAAAGAAATGTAGGAACCGACAATCAATGTGTGTTCCGAAATCAATCTTGCATACGTTGTCATATTCAAGCAGTGTTATCTCCTGCATTTGGGTTGTAATGAGCTGCACAAAGATCTAACGAACATCCCGTAGGGAACGCCAGACCTGTTGGTGATAGAGGAGAGACGGGGGTCAAAGTCAGTTAAAGAAATGTAGGAACCGGCAATTTCGGACAGAGTAGTTTTGGGTATCAAATTTCGGACTGAAGTGTAAGATCCTGGGCAGTAGATATTTGGATACCTTTGAATTATTGTGGAGCGTGTGGCCGAGTGGAATAAAACCTTGATTTGAAAACCGCCGACTCGGGTTCGATTCCAGCGCTGGGAAGCCTTGACAACTTCTCATTACCATAGTCACGGGGCCCACCCAGTCCATGTGAGGGAAATTGGGGAGACGGAAACTCCAAAAGCCCGTCGGATGGATTGTACTTGTGTTTGGGCAGCCCAGCCTTGTCACATATGTGTGTCACGCTGAACATGCTTGAAGAACACGTGAAGGGCACAAGTGACTGTGGTCTACTCAGCCACTTTCACTCTAATTCACAGAGTAGGTTGCTCAGCTGATCGAACAGTTGAGA
>JAAAKL020014542.1:0-11897 GCA_010016065.2 Carybdea cf. marsupialis auct. non (Linnaeus, 1758)
CTACTGTGTGCAAGAGCTTCAAGGGTCCCAGAGAGCTCAGGACCAATCAGGTTCGAGACTTAACGTTGGATACGATACAAAAGATTCAGAACGATTACATTAATGACTAGATACTTGTTCTTACTCGTTAATAACTTTGACTGTCGTATCTGCAGCGAGTGACGGCGATCCTTGATCGTAAGCTTCCACCACAACATCACGTCCTTCCTTACCGCCTGATTTGAACTACAAAAAAATACAAAAAATGTTATTGCCATAAATTTCAATTTGTTTTATACTACAACCATCTTACTTGAATTTTGCGAGATTCCTTGAATGGAATCAGTTATCAGGTTGCGTCTTGCCCTATCGCGCCCTTCCCTTCCCCTTTCCTCATCAGGATAAGATCTGGCAACTGCTTTGACTAACATCATCAAATACCTGGACCGAAATTGAAGACGTGGGCAGTATCTTACGCGTCCTAGAGAGTACTTGCACAATGATACCCGATGTAAACGCCCTAGGTATTTCGTAAAAAGCACCTCTAACATTTACATATCTGTCCAATTAGGAGCGTAAATACCAGGCTAATCCTGTCCATGTTCGCAACAATTAACAATCAAGACCGAGATCGTTGCTCTCATAACTGGAGTCACGCATGCGCGTAAAAACATGGCCTGTAGAATATACTACCCAATGCAGCTTGCATCTCCACATATCTCAACCTTATTTTCGATTTGCAACTAAAATAGCTATGGACAAATGTTCTATACTACGAAAATAAATGACCACGGAGTTCAGTAAGTGGTGCATAAAATCATCAAGAGAGGAAAATATTGCAATCCCAATTCAAAAATATTCATTCTAAAACTGTCACCTACCCCTCGAACGTCTTTAAGTCTAAACTTTACTTTGCCTCCCTCTCCAAGATCTTTATCCACAGCAGTTATGTTCATCAACTTCACTACTTTGCTATCCCGGAAGTAGTAAGTATAGGACGCCGCACCAAAACGAGGCGGATTATCGTTAATATCTGTCACACCGATGTAAACATCAGCCAATGAATCGTTTCGAGCTTTCTCAGTCCCACCCTCACCTAGAAATGATAAAAGATGATAACTAATATGAAAAGTACACTCTTTGTGTTTGCCAAAGCCTACTCATAGAAATTTGAAATGGGAAGCCAAAAAAGCCATGCACTGGAATGCACTGTCACACACGAAAAATGTTTTCACGCTGGGAAAATGATACGTTACTGCGTTAGTAAGCCTTAGCGTAACCTCGGTATAGCTCGTTAAAGGATAAACTGAACGGGTTACAAGCCACACGCATTAGACCAAAAAGTGCTTCACGCTTGTACTTTATGAACATTGAAGTTCCTCCTACACCAAGATGTATCCAATGCCAAAGTCAAATTACTAGTTTTATAAAACAAATCAATTCCACGAAAAAAGCAAGCTATGTTTGTTGGAGCACCTGCTTTAGGTAGATAGCCACTGAATTCCGTACCTTTCCTTGCAATAGGGCACTTCCCAATCTGGATATGTAGAAGAGGTGACTAAATAACGGCTTGATTGAAAATTTCCGTGACGAAGTGAGCACCTTATCATTCTGACTGGGTAGGTATCCTTTTGGACGCTTTATCTCGTAATATCGAAAGGAAAGTCGTGATCGAAATGGACTCAACTTGATCCCAAATGCACATGATGGCGAAACAAGGAAGATAGAAAGATACTCGTAAGCACGTCGGGGTTATAGTGCTATCACCCCTAAGTAGTGACGTCAAAAACAATTTCAGGGAGACTTTAAGAATGACATTAAACTCTGGATGACTGGCTAAGATAATCATCAGAAACGAAGAAAACATGCAATGTTGGACGTAAAATGTCAAAATGTCTCGTGTAGGCCTCCCACGCCCCTCACACAGTAAATAAATCCCACAGCTGACCGTTGGGATGCCTCATCCCCCAATGGAAACCCCCTGTGTGCGCCACTGTACTTACCAACATTTGTATCATTAATAGCTGTGACACCACAATCTGGCTTTCCAGCACGAACACGAAGATGGTAAGTTCCGGTGTATTCTCGATCGACTTCTCCGACAACTTTAATATCTCCTACACAAAAAAAGGAACGAACAATGTAAACAGTAAATCTATACATAGTAAGAACATTATGCGTATTTACTTATATGGTGAATCTTTTCTTTTCTTGACTTAATTTGACTTATGGCGAACAGTAATCTATCTGTTCGAGCGGTGATGAGACGCCATACTGCTCTGTTAGTCATAGCAGTCTCCAGTTCTTCCACATCCTTTTTAAGCGTGTCGATGTAGATGAGCGCTAGTCTGCCCCGTTTCCTCAGACCGTACTTGTGGGTCTAAGAATACTAGTTTGGATATTAGCTCATCCTGACTTCTCAAGTTGTATCCGGCAAACCTTCGTCTCTTGATCATACCGCAGATTTTCCAGAGGTTACCGTAAAGTTGTTCATTGCTGATGAATTGATTCCAGTGGATGCCTAGTGCTGTTCTGAGCATCCTGGTATAGTAGCCATCGAGTTATTTACAGAGCTGTTCATTTCTAGTACATCCTTTTTGCTTCCTTTGTAACCACAATCAAATTAAATTCTGTAAATTATCATTTTAATTATCATTGGAGATATAATATTTCAGTAGTTGAAGTAAACATTCACATGAGAAACCACAGATGAAAGATGGGCATCGATAACATAAACGTAAACAAGCAAACAAACAAGCTTAAATTGATAAATAAGGTATATTTACAACAGAACAACAAGGATGATGTACCAGTTACTTTTCACAATGATAATATATCGTATTACATGATAGAGAAACAAACAAACAAAAAATGCGGGGAAAAAATTACCTGTTTTGGTGTCGGCTTTAAAAGTGAATCTGTCATCTCCCGACTTGATGGCGTAAGCTAACTGAGCATTAGATCCAATGTCTCGATCTGATGCAGAGACTCGCAAAACAGTAGTACCAACTTTCGTTCCTTCGGAAATGGTTATTCGATATACCTTGGGATTGAACACTGGGCAATTGTCATCTTCGTCAAGGACTTGAACCTTGAACGTCTCGGTGGTGGACTGTGGAGGCTCACCATGGTCTTTGGCTGTCACAGAGATATTATACCCATCCTTCTCTTCACGATCAAGGACTTGAAGTGTTGTTATCTCCCCTGTATCGGGGTCAATCTTGAATTTGTCATTTGAGCTCAGGACGAATGAAATCTTAGCATTTTGGCCAAGGTCTTTATCTGAAGCAATGACTTTTCCGACCTTTGAACCTTTCTTTTGGTTCTCCTTAACACTTCCGAATAGCGAAGATGGTTCGAAGATCGGTGCATTGTCGTTAATATCCGTCACCGTGATGTCAATCGTGGTTGATCCTGATAAAGGTACATCCCCATGGTCCGTAGCCACTATTGTCAACGTGTACTTATCTGTTGTCTCGCGATCTAACTTTTTGTTTACTGTAATTACACCTGCAAACAGTAAGAACAACAGTCAAGATTATAGTAAATGACGAAATAAAAGTTTGGTTTCGATCTGTTGACAGCAATATGGTACTCAAGCAGGAAAAGTAATTATTGTTAATGAACACAGAATGGGTAGGTTGTGATTCAGCAAAACGAAATCACCAAATGCAGCCCATCAATACACAGCAGAACTAAAGACATTTCCCGTATCGTTTTACGATCAGAGGGCCCATAACCTGTTATAAAAAATAAAAGTTATCATCATTGTTACAGATTCTTGATAACTTTACAGCCGACTAGCAGATTCTTTATTACTCGAAGTGGCGTGAACTGTCGGTGCTGGTAGCCAAATCGTTATAAGTTGAACAAAACAAGTAAAAAAGCTAATGCAGAAACAAATAAATTACATTTTGAATGATATCTTGTTGAGTCTCAGGGATTAATGAGGCAATCTGGCTCATTATTGCACCACCAGTCCTCTTGCTCTCCTTCACCATCATACAAGCTAGTTGCATACTCTGCTACAGAGCGCAGTGGACTACTACACATCCTCAGTCATGGCATGACGTGGTAGGATGACCAGATCCTTGCCTCACCACCTTTATCCATTCTGCTCTGATGCCATTTACGATATTTCCTACTGGGCTCACAGAACAAAATTTACGTTGACAACCAAGCGTTAATTCGAGCCATCATCCCTCTACTTACTTGACCACTAACTATGAAACTAGGTATAAAAATATAAAAATAAAGACAATTTTTATTTTACTCTACCTGTAACATTCCCAATGCCAAACATTCCCTTGTCATTTCCTGCCGTTATACGATACGATATCTCCGCATTTGAAAGGATATCATCATCAACAGCTAGCACTCCTTGCACATTTGTTCCCACTGGAACTCCCTCCGGTACTGTCGCATTATACGCTTTAGAAAATGTTGGTTTGTTGTCGTTCTCGTCCCCAATCTTCACAGTCAACACAAACGGCGCCGATGTAAGTGTGGGTGTTCCCTTGTCCTTGGCAATAAACTTGACAGTGTACCTTGATATCTTTTCCCTGTCAAATACCGCTTGCGTGGTAACTGCACCACTGATAGGATCCACTGCGAAGTTACTTGATGATGCACTCTTGACGATTTCGTAAACGATCTCTTTATTCAAACCCAGGTCCTTATCCGATGCAACCAGCGTCGCAATTTTCTCTCCTGCCTTTTTGTTCTCTTGTACTGTCACCGTGTCGCTATCTTTCTTAAACTCTGGTTTATTATCATTGACATCATCAATAAAGACAGTTACGTTCACCAACGTCGACTTCCCTGGCTGTCCGTTATCAGTAGCCTTCGCAACAAAAAAATACCGGTCTTTAGTCTCCCGATCCAAGGTGACAGCCGTTTTAATTTTACCGCTTTCCTTTTCCACCGTGAACCCACTTGAACTGGTTACTATCTCATACCAGATTTGCCCGAAGTCATCTTTATCAGTGGCCTTCAGCGTCAAGACGCTGCTACCAATTCCAGCATCCTCCTTTATGTGTGCAGTGTACTCCGCCTTATCAAATATCGGAGAATTATCGTTAACATTATCCACCTGTATGACACAAGGCACAGTGTCTTTGCAAGTGCCATCCGTTACTTCACATTCAAGGTCATATTGCTTAATTGTCTCAAAGTCCAATGCTTTTGCAACCTTTACTTCACCAGAGCTAGCGTTGCACTTAAAGTGATCGCTATTTGCACTTGCTTTGATGGAATAGGTAAGTTCAGCATTTTTGCCGAGATCTGCATCTGTGGCTTTCACGGTCGTAACAACTGTATTCACTGCTGCGTCTTCGTTCACGTAACCTACAAAAAATTCATCATAAGTACGTTAAGATACATACCGTTCTGATGCACCTTATCAATTCCGACAGCATCACATAACGTACAGTTATACCTGACGCTTCCGCCCTAGAGAACAAGGTGATGAAATACCTACATCTCACATAAAGCATAGCTGGACATGTATCAAGATTTTTTTCACTTTTTTGTTTGGGACGGGGGGACTTTTTTCACCCTGTTTAAGGCCAAAACCACTACTAGGAACGGGTTTACTTTCCCCCTTCAGATGACCTATTCATGCTTGCAGTCCCCTCTCTGTTCCATCTCACGAAACATAGTTTCCCACTTCATAAGAGCAGACGACAGAGCACAGTACCTCCGGGATCGTGGCAAGCAAGCTCAGGGTAGGTTCGAGCTCATGAAATGCAACGCAAGTGTCACTGTCCACAGTAATATGATTGTAAAATGATCGAATACATGACAGCATAAACATCTGGTGCCAACCAATACTACATATCTGTATTACCTCAGATTTCAGCAAAATACCTCCCGGCACTACAAAATCTGTAAGCGGACCGTTTATAGCTATAAAATTCTAGCCTGGATCTAATTATTGGACAAACAAAGGCCTACAAAAACCCTGGTGTCAATATCTATACCAGATGCAAATTGAAAATATTTCGAAACAAAAAGGCCAGCACTACATTGTTATATTCCTGAGATAAACTTTTCCCCTACTTCCATCCCTATAATTGTAGTGCAAATCAATAAATAAACTACATAAGAACTCCCATAAGCAATGTAAAAAGTTAGTCGGCAAGATATATAAAAACTGGTTGTCAAACGATGCCAATTTCTAATCGAATTTCAAGGCTTAGCCCCGACCCAAACTTCGTTCTACACGACGCTTACTCGAAAATCTTTGTTGGGTAAATTCTGGACAATTGTCATTAACATCCGTCAGATCGATCTTGTAGTCTTTATAACTTTGTAAGGGCTGAGTTCCTTGATCTTTAACTTGGATGCGAAGAGTGTATGTGCCAACATCTTCCCGATTTAGGGCCGAATTGACAGTCAACTTTCCTGATGCTCCATCAACTGCGAAAGCACTCTTGTAATTTCCTGAAATTATACTAAACGTAAACTTCCCATTCAATCCGGCATCCTGGTCTTCAGCCTGCAAAAGAACAATTAATTTCGTCATAGTGGTATACAGTCAACAGGTATAACGTGATGCAGACTGCGCTTACTTAGTGGCAATACAAACAAAGCCCAGAGAAGTATGGAAAGGTTAAACCTAAACATTACAAGAAAGGACAAAATCCGAAACGATGCCATCAGAGAGAGCACCAGAGTAACAGGTGTTATGCAAAAAATCAAGCAAATGAAAGGAAAGTGGGCAGGACATGTTGCCATGATGGAAAATAACTGATGGGCGAAGACGACCACTGAATGGATACCCAGAGAAGGGAAGTGAGCCAAGGGATGACCCAAGAAAAACAAACGATGATGAATACACGCTAATTAAGTGCAGGATTAGTTCACGTAATGTTAAAGTTTTGTAATTTTAAAAGTTTGCCTGTCAAATGTCCAATAAGGTCTTTCATAACATCAACGATTCCTTTATGTGGTTTATCCCGCCCGGTACATACCAGGACGGACAGAAGCACACGATTGAAATATGGAGCATAGCTGCACATGACGACCGCTGACCAACATATCTGTGCTAAATACTGTAACCTACCTTGATGACTGCAATTTCTGTGTTAACACCAATGTCCTCCTTAATCGGACCAATTGTCATTGGGCTGATAATTTTGGGCACATTGTCATTTTCATCCAGCACGGTCACCTCAACTTTTCCAGTCCCGGTTTTTGCAACCACTCCATTATCAGATGCTTTGACCGAAAGAGTATATTTAGCTATTTTTTCTCTATCCAAGCTGGTCAATGTAACTATCACTCCTTTCAATGGATCAATGGAAAACGTGGTAACGTTACCACCATTCTCCGAGATCAAGCTGTATTTAATCTCGGCGTTTCTTCCCGCGTCAATATCATTGGCCTTTACGATAACGATGGTACTCCCCAATTTCCCGTTTTCCGGAATATCTGCGCGATACACGGATTTTTCAAAGCTAGGATAGTTGTCGTTGGCATCCATCACTGTAATATCCACCGATACCCAGCTTGATAGCGGCGGACTTCCAAGGTCGACAGCTTTTACTCTGAGTTTATACGATGCTATAGTTTCCCTATCTAATGCACGTAACGTTTTCAACTCTCCGGAATCTGGGTCTAGTGTAAATGCGTCACCATTGTTCCCAGACTCTATGGAATACTTAATGACTTTGTTGGTTCCAATATCTTTGTCTGTTGCATGAACTGTTAGAATCTTGACATCTGATAAAAGAGAAGAAACATCAAGATGGAGATAGGTTGGCGATAAACAAGTTCAAATATAAAATACGAGTCGCGAGAAACGTTAAGCCTTGATGTCTGTTATTTGCTTTAATGCACTACTTTCCCCTGTACAGGGAGCTTCGGTAGTAACAAAATAAATTAGACTCTTTTTAAGCTGATACTTTGCAACAAGACAGAATGCACTTAGGCGGAGGATCGCCAACCAGACATGGTTCTTCCTAATGCTGATGAGTGGCCCTGGTAAAACTCCTTGTCAGGTTCTATTAATGTCATTGACCTACGTTTGACTGTAAAGTCTCTCTAGTGTAGACGGCGAGTTTGGCAACCACTGCATTCACACATGCTATGTCACCAACTATCAGGGAAAATGAGTGCAACTGCCATTGAAGTCACACCACAAAACGGCAGAAATAACAAAAATTTCCACTAGGGAATCAACACGTAAAGAATGGGTGGAGGGCACATACTTAATCCCTTCAGATACCCTTACTTCTTTACTGTCAGCATCGGATAGGTTGCACCCACGGGTGTCCTCTTGGGGATCCCCGATCAAGACAAGCCGATACAAAACATTAGTTTAAATGGAGACGCGTGAAATGCTAGAGAGTTAGAAATGTACAGTCCTAGAATATTTCTACATGTACTATCCTAGAAGGATTTTTTAATCATAGATGTACTATTCTAGAATCAAATTAGGGTTAGAGTTAGGGCTAGACTACTAGTATCTGCTCCCACAAAGGAATTCTAGGAAAGTACCTTGTAGTATCTTGGCAAGAAAATTTCTGTAATTGTATAACTTGGGAAATTCTACGTTAGTATGTACCCTAAAATTCTGGCAGCTTATTACGACCCAGTTTATATGCCTAGAAAACGATATAGGTGATGATTTCTGACTTCTTACGATTGGATAGATACAGATGAAGTTGTTGGTGAGTTAAAGTTACTGTTGAAGAAGAAATGTTTTGTTGTGGGAAGTTCTGTTATTGAAGTTCTGTTCCTGTTGCAACTGTTGTACTGAGAGACGTTGAACACTGATTGTGGGCATCCATCAGGTTATAATCGGTTCTGGTATACTCTTACTGGTATTGCAAGATAGCCTCCTGCCTGTGGTGGAAGTTGTGGGACATTACTGGTGTTGCATCAAGTTCATACATTCATACATGCATTTTATATGGCTTGGATGTGATTGGTACACATACACACACATTAGAAGAATCAGCTAAAGAAGGTTAGTGCATCTATTTTTTAACAATAGGGACTATGATTTGTCGACTTTGTATATTGTTAAATCAATACTTGCGTACCAGCTTTATTATTCTCCTTTATCTCTTCCTGGTAGTTCTTTTTATCGAAGATTGGATTGTTGTCATTGACATCTATGATTTTGATTGGAAGATGGCCAACAGTCACATGATTAGAGGCATCTGTTACAGTAACAGTAAGGTTGTAAAATGGTGTTGTTTCACGGTCCAGTCTTTTCTTGACACGGAGTTCGCCTATGAGACAAAACATAGTTCAAATAAATTATCCTAGCTGAATGATCTTAACGACTTAATATATATACAAAACTAATCGTTAAGTTTGGCAAATCGAAGACGTTTTGTTGCCTAACTGCAAAATTTCAGTTAAGGCATGTTGCAAGCCCATGCAGCACTAACTTTAGCCAAAATCGTTAAGTTTGGTAAATCGAAGGGGGATGTTTGTTGCCTAATTGCAAATAGTGCATCCTGCAAGCCCGTGCAACACTAACTACGGCCATGCTTTGTGACACGTCCTATATCAATAACACATCTTTAATATATGACCTCAATGGAAAAATAAAATCTTGTCAAAGTAACCCTGAATACAGACAAGACACGTTTAAATGACAAACACTGGAGATCTAATTTATTATTTTTGATCAAATACCTATATCTAATTGTTTACCTGTATCAGTATCAGGTAAACACTAACAAACGGTTGAAGCACGTGTTTATGATAGAGATCCTGGGTTCGATTCCCACTAATGCCGCTTTTGAACGACTGGTATGAAATGATCACCAGTGGCTGCCTCAGTATGATAATGACACTGATGGAGCGTTAAGCGAAACGGGCATAAATCGGTAGCTGGCCGTGGTGCCAGTTTGGAATAGGCTTTCCTATTTGCGGACTAAAGAATCGCATGGAATCATGGTTATTGAGAGAACATGTATTTCATGATTGCATCTACATAACATATAGATACCGCAATATCATGGAAATGACACAGATGCAGCGCTACGCGAAACTGAAAAAAATGCTAGCGGTAGTAAAAATTTTGCATCGAGCTCCCAATTAAAATTTTTTGAAATCCTAAAATTTTGCGACTACATAATTATCCCAAATTTAATACACCGATGAAGCGCTCCCCAAAATGAAAAATTAGGCTGCTAGTGGTGGTAAAATTTGGTATCGAGCTCCCAACTAAAAACTTAATATTCTAAAATTTTGCGACTACACATTTATCCCAAATTAAATACAAAACTTGATACACACCTAATTTACTGTCCAGCTCGAACGATCCTTCCTTGTTTCCACCAGTTATTCCATAGGTCAGGTCACCGCCATCTTTATCTTTGGCGTTAAATTTGACCACAGCTGATCCAGTGTTAACTCCTTCCGACACTTTCGCTTCGGTGATTTTACCAAACTCTGGTGCATTATCATCTACGTTAATCACGGCGATACTGACCTGTGAAATCATAGAAAGTGAACAACTTCCATAACATTCAGATTGACAACAAAGTGTGTGATAAAGTACATACGCTATCAATCTGTAACTGAACAATCAACTGAAAAAACCCGTATCTTCTCACAAATCGTAGCTAGTAGCTATGCCACACAAATCTGGAAAGCCTGTGGGCTAATGTATACAAAAAATGCGTCCGCGGCAAACAATAATTGCTGATAACGCAGTAATTACGTCCAGTTTCGACCGCACAATATCAATTTTAGGAGTTCTCAACTTTGAGCTTAGCAACGTATGTGCAGCACTTACGAATCATCTGGGGACGCTGCGCATGCGGGTTAAGATAAATTAACAGCGAGTTTGGAGTACAAAAGTGGAATGCTGAGATCAATCAAGACTATCATTATGATTGATATAGAGTTGGCCAAGTAAGAAGGATCGGCCAGGATATAAATTGAAGATTATTTAGATTTTGATCTATTTAGATTGATGTCAGCTCGACACAGGAAAAATCTGATATTCGAGTTTATTGTACGATTTATGTATAGAGATCAACCGAAATTAATGTCAAGTCTAACACAAGAACACTATGACATCTTGATAAGGCCTTTTGATAACAAAATGACAGTCTCAGTCGGAGATCTCAAATAAGCACAGAGGCCGATATTAAAACAATTCTACATACCTATTAAATTGATGTCAGTTTCACACAGGAAAACTCTGATATTCGAGTTAACTGAACAATTTATGTATAGAGATCTACTGAAATTATTGTCATATCTTGCACAAGAACACTATGACACCTTAATAAGGCCTTGTGTTTCTCATAATAGAATTAATAAATTGGCAGTCAAATAAGCACGGGGCCGATATTGAAGCACGACTACATAAACAGCCTTCCCTCGGCTCAGTGACAAACGTCCAATCTATGCAATGTAAACCTATGGCATCACATGTTTGGCTAATGTGTGCCAGCCCTCGGAATCCATCAAAAATCTCGGCGGCGGTAAAGTGCCGTCGCAGGACCCTCAGGCGACGGCACCCGACGGCATTTTTTAAAAGAAACTGTTCCTGGCGCTTATTTGGGGAAACCCTGTTTAATTCAGTATCATTTCTCCTCCATATTTCCTGAGATCAGGGATCGCATCATTCTCGGAACCCTAAACAGAGTACCCATCCGCCATGGTGGTCATCCGAAGCGTACTGTGACCTTCACTACTTTTGAAGCAACAGAATGGCCTGTCCGCCAGATCAATCAAAATGTTTCAATGAGGTGATATGATCCTTCATTAAATAAAATTCATACAAAAAATAAAACATGCAAAGAAATACTTTCAGAATCGAAATTATGGATCCCCCTGGTGTACCTCTTCTCCAATGGTACCACTTCTGCAGTCTACTCTTACCTTGGCAGTACTTGATCTTGGCTTGGTGCCTTTGTCTGTTGCTGTTACAGTCAACTCAT
>JAAAKL020014543.1:0-11897 GCA_010016065.2 Carybdea cf. marsupialis auct. non (Linnaeus, 1758)
CGACACCACAATTTCTACCACTGACTAAATTGCCCTTTTCTTATAGTAGTCAATAATTCTAAAGTTTGTGCTAACCTTCCGTATTAACAATTTGCATCTACTCTGTTCTTTGTATCATTAAGAAGTAATGCTCTGCTTTCCTCATATAAATAACAACAAAATCTTGCAAGACAATAAATTGCCATAGAAGCATATTTAGTTAGGGATGAAGTCATATTTCGCTTACATTGTCTTCTAGTTGCCAAAGTGCCTTCTATAAAACAGACTAGCACAGGAGCACTAGCTCTGCTGCACTACATTAACTTCAACAACACCATCAATTCTGTGTCTCTTATTTTATAGACAGTAAACTTCATCCTTTCTACGATGGTTCTTTTATCAAAGTGATAGGGCAAACCACATTCCCACGGAATGAGCTTTCTTGACACAAAATACAGTGTCAATTCAAGCTTTACGGTAGCGGCACGAATAAATTTTAATTTCTCACCATGTCTCGGGGCACATTACATTTCTAGTCATTTTCCGCCAACACTAGTGTCAATTAATGTTGAAATGTTAATTCTGGTATCATCATGAAATAGCAAAAGCATATTTCAATTTTCATTTTCATTCAAGATCTCCAGGGTACACAATACTACACTACACAATATTTCGAGGCTCTCCCGGCAACATGTTTGGCCCTACCACACGGAGGACACCTTTATCTTACTTCATCATTCAATCACAACCCCGACCATCATGCATCACTCAGTTCAAATTCAAAGTGCGTAGACTCAAACTTAAGCCGCTACTACCAAAAATAAAGACAAAAAGACTCGATTGCTTCATAAGCGATCCATCCTCCAAACCCTTTTTAGGAAGGGGCACTGGTTTCCTGTTCAAAGATAAGGTAATAAGGCACAGCCGTCTTTCCCTTCTTAGTTATAGGTATTTATGAGCCAATGCAGATGATCATGGTTTTACAAACAAGGTTGTTTGACGAGTCATCCACCCTACACCTCCCCTTTCTATGGGAGAGTAATTTCCTTATAGGGCGATAAGCTGATAATGCTATCTTCTTCCCGCTTAGCATACTTGTATTGAGCAACACAGATAGCCATAAGCCTATGTTTTATGCGGACGATTTCAGGCAACAGGGCCGTAATTGTGACAGAAATATTAAGGGGCTACATTTTGAAAGTGATGAAGTGGGAAAATGTCCGCCACCATGGTTGGGCGACGACGAAAATGTTGAAAATCTGCTTCTCAAAAACGGCCTCTGACGCACATTCTGACATAAACAAAAAAAAGCTATTTTGATCACACAAAATAGAAAAAAATATTTTGAGCCTAAATATTGGGGGGCTTCAGCCCCCTAAACCCCCTACAATTACGCACCTGGGTTATCATTTTATTGAACAATGGCAAACAACGCCGCACCGGGAAAACATTTCATAATAGGCAATCTCAAAAGCTATCAGCAAATAAACTACAAGGCGTTATATATTCGTTTTGACCTAGAATCCCCATACCCTTCATACGCATTTAAAAAACACCTTACTGCCTTAGATCAAACTCCCACAAATCGCTTTGTGTGGTCATGAAGTTCATTTATAGTTCTTAATGCTCCGAATCACGTGATTGTGACCATGCCTCTATCTACTTTCAATAATCTTTACCTAATACGTACGGCACTAATATGTTTTACGGTAACAGCCTTTTTTTTACTTCTTTAGATCAAGTCATATTTCACCTAAGGAACAATACCCAATCAACCTAACTTCGATCTATACAATCAGTAAATATACATGCAGTTTCAAAAGAAGACACTAGAACAACACAAAAATGCTTCCTAACGACTAGGGTCGAAAGAATGGGGTCCAAGAATGAAATTTCTATTGGCCAAGTCTGATCTTCACCTGCAGTCATAGCCCACTATCAAATATCAAAAGCCCCCTAAATTTTCGACTACGTCAAATCAGCCAAAAAATAATCATCTAATCTCATTGTTGGTCGGCAAAAAATATATTGTGTCAACATAAAAGACATCCTGAATCACAAAATTGCTAAATCGCGTGGCATGTTAAATTAACAATACAAAAAATAGGACTTTAACAAGGAATACGTGCCGAAAAATATATATTTCGGCAATATTATAATAAAAATGACAGCACTGCCAAATGATGTCACGACCGTAGTGGGCTGAAGCCCATATGATCTTTTTCATGTGGAAAAAAACGCGTCAAATCACATCAACTTTGTACGTAGAACTTTCATGTATTGTTCGACTTTGTAAATAATTTCCAGCCTCCCGCTCAAGAAATTATCAAAGGCACAAAACTCTTGATCAGACTACCATACTTTCGTTCACAAATATGCAAAAAAACACTTTGACAAAAAACCCCCGCATGCATATACTATAGGGAAGGTGGGATGGTTGCGCGCCAGGCAGGCTTTGCTGCTCTATTCAAAAGAGGAATCACAACTGCTATGAACAGACTCTCCTTAAAGAGAAGTTGCAAACTGCATGAAATGCCGACATTTGATAATTTGATAATTTCGATTAAGAAGCCGAATAATTGTAAGAGTAGAGTCACATGGATGATATAGACTTAAAAAATATGTTCTGTTCATCGTCAAAATCTAGTCTGGCACTCTAATCTTTTCAAAACCCTATCATTTGTGACCTTACCCCATCAATGGAGAGAGGTTTCTTTATTCAATCAAATTTGCCTCAAACGAACCGACGATAGTGGAAGAAACAAGTTGTCGCGATTTAAACTTTCTACAGATGCCGCAAAACAAAATATCTCTTTCAAATATCAAAACATAACCACCGCTAGGCAAAATCCTAAGGAAGGCATATACGATGATGGGAGGTCAGAGTAGAAGTTGAGTACCAGTTGATTTGAGTCATGGTCGAGAAGTTGTGGCGTGGCTGAATACAGTTCCATGTTGTCAAGAACTTCCTGCATTACGTCTCCCCACAGACACAATTGTAGTAAGCAATTGGCAGCATACCAAGTATAGGTGAAAAACGATGAGTTAACGTTGGGACAGCCAAATAGAAATCAGCATCGGGCATCACACATACTATAATCAGCTTGAACGTCCTTGGATAAGAATTCACCCTTATAATTTTAGTGTTACGAGAAAAGGCTGTCATACACGTTACGTCGTTGTCTCGCATATCATCTGATTAATACAGCAATGCACAGGAACCTGAGATTTCCCAACGAGGGACAATTTGAAAATGACTAGTCCCAACACACTCAAGCGCGTGTGTCACACATGCTCAACCGGCTATTACTTCAAATAGAAAATAGAGTTATGAGACATCCAGAAATAACCCGCATGTGTACTATCAACATGGAGAGCAAAAAATATTCCTGGATTAAGGAGTATAAACCTTGCTTTGGAACTTTAGGGGCCCGAACACTGTACGTGTACAGTCAGTTTGTTCTTCTGTCAATAACTAGAAATACCTGACAAGCAAAAATGCAAGATTTGAAAGAAAGAATAGTATTGACAAGTGTATGACGTTTATACCTTTATCGGCAGCGCAGTAAATACATTTCCTAGTATGGATATCTAACGTACAAGAACCAGGAAATCATAAACCAAGTGGAACGGTCTACCACCCACAAAAGGTGTACAACTGAATCACTTATGAACAACGCTGTAGATATCGAGTCTTGACACTGTGTAAGTACAAGTTGCAGATACATCAAATACTAAAGCAATCTCGTCATTGGAATTGGCAATAATTCAATGCCCTAAACAAAAGAATCCCCTTCAGGGTACAACCTTGAAGCACTCCGAAACACTTTTATCACCTCCTACAATGTAACTAAATGTTACGCCCGAAAAACTGCCTGTTGCTAAACTATTGACTAGGTATCCTTCAAGCCAGTTTAGGAAGTCAAAATTATACTGATAAAACCACCAAAATTCGAGACTCATGTGAAGTATAATTCCGCTACCCAGCTAGATTCACCTGAGAATGTTCGAGACAAAGCCAAGAAAGCTAAACTAATCCAGCACCTGCCAACAACAATTTTAAGATAAAGAATTTACGACCGTAGAAGTCTTCATATTAACTGATCCTGACCGTTGTACAGGGCTCAAGACAACAAGCGAACAGAATAGGACCAGGAAACCTCTTCCGTAATCCACCTTTGGGGGTTCTGTGACCTTTGCCTCTATGAAACCTTGTTTTCAGTAGACTGAAGAAAAGGTGAAGCACTTAAAGTTAGGTTTGTTAGTGTTAATTTACTTATATAGCATTAGCTAAACAAGTAGCCCACAGGAAGGTGCCAATGTCCTTATACGTAACTCTAGAATATATACTACGCAGTACTTGACATTATTGTAGCAAAAATTAGTATTCATCATTACTACCCATTAGGATATGTGTTAGTCTAATTCCATTAATTGGTTAATGTTAAAACAGTGCAATGAAGACTTTAGTTCGAAGGACTTTTCAAGTTCACCAACAAAAACGTTAAAAAAACGACTGGACATGAGTAAAAACACTAATGACAATCAATAAGGACAATAGATGTAACATATGACAACATTCAAATGTCTAGTACAATGTTGAAGGTAAGTAGTATTCCATATGTCATCAGAGAGCGAAATGAACATGGCTTCCTTGATTGCCCCAAGATCATCTTCTCAACAGATTTGCATACTTGGAGCAACATTCTTTCTTAATTGTTATAATGCCTCGGTTGATGTTATACCGTTTCACTGCTAAAGTGTTTGGTCCTATTTAAATGCGACATTGTAAGGCCTTTTTTGGCTTGCCAATGTCTGGAGTAAGAAGTAGGAAACAAGTAAAACGCCATTGCCTATTGAGCTTCACAGATACTGTCTGCTCCCCATTAAAACAAAAAATACGTCTACGAAATAGGTACACTTGTTACTATTGGCATCATGACATTTGATGGGATATTTTTAAAAGTATGAGCAACTCCGAGCTCATTTCTTCTAATATAAGTCCTATGTAAACAGATGGCCATGTATCACTCATATATTATTATGCGTTATCTTAAGAAGTACAGGCAAAAGCAAGCTCTTACGCATCGTAAAATCTGCCTTCCGGCATGTTCCCGCGTTCTATCTTATCAGTATTCCGGAAACTAACGCTTGCTCTCTTTAAGTGGCGTTCTCAGAACATAATTTTTAGAAAGACGGAAAATTATCATAAAAATTTTCAAAAGGAGGGAAAGTGTGGTTCTTTGTTACTTAAAATAGCCTAACACAAATTTCTTGGCCTCTTCAGGGCATAATCTATATGCATTCTGATGCCAAGTATTATCAAGTTGCTGAAATAACACCATCTATAAACTTAACGCCTGAAAACTGTTCACCACTTCGTATCATTCTCCGCTTTAAAGTATTTTGCTGTGAAGTTAAATAGGATGAAATTGGTGTCTTATTCTGTTTCTTCAAGCTGCAAAGCGAGCTCGTGTATTCCACAGGATCAATTGTGTATATGCCTCCTAACGCAGTTATCGCGGCTCCTTGCTTCCATGGCAAGCTATGTTTATTGTTAATAGCTTCATTGTTATTTGTTATACCTACATTACGTTTGCCAGTGACAACATAACTCTTGACAACAGTTTTCAATTTTAAGATTTTAAATTGGGGCAATGAAAAAAGCCATGTTCAAATACAATGTATTCAAAAACTAAGAAATCAACGAAACCACACACAATAATACAAGTGAATCACAAAATACAATGGAACGTAAGACACCTTAGAACTGATATCGGTGAAAAGGCACAGATCACCCAAAAACGTGTGGTTGATATCACACTTTGAAAATGCAAGTGAAATACTACACCGGTAAATCGATCATCAGCATCACGATCATCATTTTCATCATCATCATCATCATCATCATCATCATCATCACCATCATCATCATAACCATCATCATCATCAGCAGCAGCAGCACCACCACCACCGCCACTACCTCCACGGCCACCATCACCACTATCACCACCATCGTCACCACTACCACAGCCGTCATGGTCAATCTCCTTCATTTTTCTTATCCTCCTCATTATAATCAAATTCTGAAGACTACAGCTGTAGGTGCACTTTGCTTGAGCCCATTACATACTACTGACGCTTCGTGGCAATTTATAAGGGGCTGCCTTTGACGTCCTTGCAATGTTTGATATTTGGCTTGTCATAGATAATCCCCCTTCTTGATTACCTAGCACTGCAGGTATTGATAGCAAATGTGAAGGGTGCATCACAATGTACAATAATGTATTGTCATGTGTAATCCTCTTTTAACATTGGATAGTCTTGATGCAGCCTCTGCTTGATATCATTTCTCTCCATTAACATTTTTAAGTTCCTTTCTTTCATTTACATATAGTTTACTTACGTTACCTCATACAAGATTCCCTCCACAAACCAAAAAGTGTGTTGTATGCGATCATAGTCACCATAGTTTATCTTGTCATAGTTCCATAGTTACCATAGTACATCTTCCCATTGTACCATAGTTACCATAATATATCTTGCCATAGCACCATAGTTACTATAATATATCTTGCCATAGCACCATAGTTACAATAGTATATCTTAACAAAGTACCATAGTTACCACAGTATATCTTGCTTTAATACCATAGTTACCATAGTATATCTTGCCATAGTACCATAGTTATCATAGTATATCTTGCCATAGTGCCATAGTTACCATAGAATATCTTGCCATACCAACTACGCTATGCTTGACTTGGTTTATCACAAAAAACGTCATCAATACCAGGGAAATTGTTTATTTTGCGAGACCATCATGATAATAACTACGATTATTGATAAAAAAATGTCAAAACAACACCTCACATCAAAAGTAAATAATAACACAACAAAAGTTTTGTCTTACTTCATTCTCTTTGATTTGCGAGCAGATTTATAATAACCGACATGTTCCACTGACAATAACTGTGTTGTCAGTTCCGGTGGACTGCCACCAACACTTGGCAGTGCTGTGCTCAGAGCAATTTTTGCTTCATCCCAGTCTTCTCCTGTAGTCTGCTGAATTATACCAAAGTACAGAAGCTACAGAGAGATAAAATAAACATTTCCCTAAAAGCAATTCGGTATCCTCTATTGGAATATACTAAGATAATGTGTTATAATCACTGCTTCAACAATATAAATTGCATTTAACTATTCACAAGGTGGATGTGAAAGCATTCTTCCAACTCATCTGCCATTTACACTATGGTGTAAGTATTTGTGATCCATTTTTATGCACAACAACTGTTGTGGTCTAATAAATAGTGTGGTGCAGTACTTGCGCGAGTGCAGGGTGTCTAGCCTGTAGTGCTGTAGCATAGTGTAGTAAGTTGAATGCTTTCATGTCTTCTTGCTTCCAACTGCAGCCACCAACTAGCTCCTTGAGTGAAAAGAAGGCAGAGTGCACAAGACCCCTCTGATGGCTTTACAGTTCATTTCACCAAGACTCTCATGAAGCCTTCTCGCGGTGTGCCACATGAATTGGATATCTTGTGGCCGCAGAACTAGAATGTGACATCTCACAGCGAGCTGGAGCAGCAGCAGTAAAGCATGCAGGCATGTGGACATGTACTGGCACTTACCAGTCCAGACACCAGCTGCATGATAGGTCAGGCCTCTTTAAGCAAAGGCTAGGAAAAGGAAAACTCTAATCAAAACCAGGTCAGACAAGGACCTTCAGCTCTGGACTGCAGTCTGTCTGGTGCCGGACATGAACAAACTGTGTTGGCATTTGGTCATCATAGACCCCTGCTCCAACCCCTAAATGTATGATAAACACAAGAGGTATACAGTTAAACGGGACCAGATCTCTTAGTGAAGGTGTTGTTACCCGTAGGGTGTCTGGTTGATGTTGGCCACACCAGATCATCATGTAACCACATCACACAGAGAAACTCTGAATCAATTCCCTCAATGTAGGAAAGGCTGCTACAGGATTCAAGGAACAACATTGCGGACTTAGCTACTGTAGCCACAACCCAGATGGATTGCAACTACTACACTTCTGTGTGGTCCTTGATCTCTCCATCACAAATACCTCCTTCACCAAGCCTGACGGCAAGCTCTTCACCTACCACTTTGGACAAACAAAATCACAAACTGACTACATTCTGGTCCACAGACATGACCTCACACATGTTCAGGATGTGTTTGCCATTAGTACCTGCTTGTCATCAGCTACCTGTCTCTAAGGCCCTCCAACATAAAGGGCCAAAGTGATGCATCTGGAAGTTGAAGAAGTTAGAGGTAGGAGCACAACAAATGGACAGATTGCAGGAAGAGATGCAGGATCACGACTGCTCCCTGGGCATGGAACTCGAGTGGAACCACTTCAAGACAAATTTGCTAGAAGCCTGTGATGATGATTGTGGCTGGACCAGAAAGGGTCCCATGTGACAAAGGGACAGCAGAGAAGAATGACCAATGGAAGAAATGGCAGAAAGGCTCCACTGATAAGAAGAAATGACAGAAAGAAATGGCAGAAAGGACTCGCACAAAATACTGAGGTTTCAAGCTTCAGGACCAAGTCTTGAAAATCACCAAGCATATTGTGGAAGGTATAATCTGCAAGCTGGTCAACATAAATGACGTGCAGTTTCACTTTATGCCAGCAGGGGCAAATGCACAAGTAGCACCTGAATAGAAGAAAGGAGCTCCACTTTGCATTGGTTGACCTTGTGAAAGCATTCAACAGAGTACCAAGTAAAATCCTATGGTGGATCCATGTTAGAGCTGGTACCGAGAAATGGATAGTCTCTACCATGCAAGCAATGTACCAAAATGCTTGATAGAGTGCCCACATCCACAGCAACTTCAGTGCTGACTTCAGTGTCAAGGTGGGATTACATCAAGGATCTGTACTGATCTATGCAGAACACCAGTTTTTCTCCTGTTAAGTATTAATTGAAATTACACATTGAAATCTACAAATATTACCAAGGATAAATCAGTATACTGGCTGACACAAAAAGAAGGAATTGCAAATGACCGAACTATTTCCATTCTCATAGAGCATTTTGGTGTGACATATGCCTTGAATAAATGTTCAGCAAGATGAAGGTAAGATATCATTACCCTGAACAACTTTTAAATGAGAATTTGTGTTTGATTTATCTCTTAGGTTGAAAGGTTATATAGAAAAAAACACAAAGTCATTTCTACTGTAAACTGCATTGTTACAGTAACTAAAGTCCCTACTCCCATGAATGTTTTCTGATATCAATATCTTAGGATTTATGAGAAAATAAGGTCATTGGTTCTTTCCACCTCTCTATGTTTTTCACAAGGGGCTAAATATTGGAGCCAGTATCCCAAAAAGTAAACTGAAGTAGGTCCTCATAACTAATCCAACTGACCTAGGATGCCTCCAAATTTCAATGTTTAAGGTTGAACCAATGTAGCTTCGTAAGAACACCATTAACTGCACAGTCCTTAACCTTTTCCAAATATATGGCTTAGCAAAGATTTCATTACGAATACACCATTCCATTGATATATTGACAATGAAAGTAACCACAAAATGAAAAAAAATTGTAGATGGCCTGTGTCCATAAGAAGACAAGTGTGTTCTTCCAATGGCTGATCTGCTTGTCATGATATTGCCTACTATCAATAAAATACGACAGAAAAAGACATTGGAATAACTTTTTAAAGCTGGATGTGTATCATCTTTCATACTCACCTGTAATGTATTATCTTTACTGAAAGCCCGCAAATCATAAAGGGGACTCCACTTGGCTTGATAGACAACATATGATAAAACTAGTGTCACTTCAGATGCCTTTTCAGCCTCTAGAAGTACCGAGACACACCTGCAAACACAAGAGCATGACAAGTTAACAGTTAGCTTTATTACCAATTAAAACACCTAGTGGAAGGCATTCTGGTGAAGCAGGCCTAATTTATCATATCCTATAATTCTTCTGTGAAAGCCCAAGTGTTCTCCTTGGCTAAAATATTTAAAGTCTAGTACAGTACAATACATGTATTACTTTTGGGTTAAAAGTATATTTAATTTTTATTACCTTAAAATATTTCTAAAAGAGGTCCTCACCATCTGATAGCTGTTCAAGAAACCCTTACAGCAACTCACCCCCCCCCCCCTCTGGTGCAGTGACTGACAGACCAGTGGTTCAAAAATATGCACATGAAAGATTCCTTCCAAGGTTACCAGCTTGTACAAAGCAAAATCTTAAAATGAAGCATCTTATCTTATATCTAGTATACAGGCAGAAGTGAATTTATACACTACATCAATGATGGCCTTAAAATGGGTAATGTATTGATTGGTAAAATACATAACTTAACATGCCTGGATGACGTATTTACTTGAAAAAGGTGATTCTTCAACATGTGTTATAAAGAACCTGTGATACATGGGTTGGACATTGATCCAGATTGTTAAGAAGCTTAGGTATTGGTGACAAAAAACTTTGAAAGGTAACTTTGCCATGCCGATTCACATGTGCACTATAAATGATACTTCACATGCAAATATAAAAACTGGAACACTTTTTAAAATCAGTGTAACATTGTGCACTCTCCTTTACAGGGACTACAGTGGTGTCCATGTACATGGCATATGCTACTGGAAGATAAAGCATTTTAAAACCTGATGCCCTTCCTGATGTCACCAATGGCCCTTCCAGGATTTGAACAGTGACCCTCTTGATCTGAAGGCAAGGAACTTGTCCACTAGACACTGGCAGCTCTAAATTATGACATCTACCTTGAGTAACTTCAACCCGACAATCATTACTAATCAGTATTTATTGATACTAAAAACAACCAAGTGCTCGGAAAAGAAGTTCGGACCTGAGTTTGAGTTTGATAATAAAAATGGCCTGCAATCCATTCACCAAATAACTGACATTGATTGTGGATAAAACTGACGAAAACTAATCTGAGTTTTGACTATGCAGCCTGAAGGTAATGCTAAAATGATATTGGATGCTGACTTCCACACAAAATCCTGGGTTCAATTGGACTATCCATACTAAATAAAAAAGCACAAGTTAGATATCACTTATTTCCACATATCTATGGAGCACTTATAATAATTTTGTAGGTAAAATGTTTAATGTCACTTTTCCATTCTTGCATGGGTCGGATGGTTTTTTCCATTGGCTCTCTTCGACTCGATCCTGTTCCGTGCAAGTTCACAGCCTAAGCCCATTTGCCTTAGGTGTGCCTTAGGTCACCCTCCACCACTTTCAATTACTAAGTCCCTACATTTCTTTACCCAGTTGTCATCATTAAGTGTTCATTTGGTAGTGTGAAGAATACACCAATTTGATGCAAATTTCTTTGGGAGTCTGGGACTAGTTTAGGGTACTAAAATTTCTACTACATGTTTACGCACCACTCGCAGAGAATAATTTGTTTGAGTCAAGTTCTATATGTACAGAAAGAATTTTGACCAAGTAAGTGGAATGAAAGTTGAGGAATTGAAAGAGTATCTTCGGACACGGGGACTGGAGGTTACAGGGAGAAAAGCTGAACTTGTAGATCATGTTTTTGCAGGAGTGCAGAACGAATTGCCACCAGACAAAACAGGAACTGAAGTAAACATACAGCTTCAAGATGACTACTGCACAAGAACTCATACTAGGATCCCATGTTTTACCCGACTCAAACGAGATAACAGATGCTTGGCTTATTGAAGAAGATGGCAGATATATGTAGCTATTTGATGTTTAATCCCTCCGAATTGACTTGTAGCAACCTGAACGATTACAAGAACTCGAAAGTCTATAGCTACTTTAAACGTGGATGGATCGATAAATTACAGTATCATGCGATTTCAGATGGAAGTTCATATTGTCTACTGAATTCAGATTGCCGTGCTTATGAACGACTGAATGACCCATC
>JAAAKL020014544.1:0-11897 GCA_010016065.2 Carybdea cf. marsupialis auct. non (Linnaeus, 1758)
AGGTAATAGTGAATGGGCGTTGAAACATGGAATCAAATTTGGAGTCACTAATATCACTTTGACCTATACAGCAGTATTAATGATGATATCAATAATGATGATTATGATGATAATGATGATGATAAATTTAATATAGACATAAAAATTGAGTATGATTTTGGATGATTGGACAGGTAGGGGAGAAAGCGAGCCATGTTGGAATCTAAGGTGCAAAAATCCCCGATTGGAAGCGATGTTTGACAGATCTTCAGCGGAATGATGACCTGACTAAACTGTATCGATTAAATGTGACTCTAGCACTCAGGATAAAAGGGCCCGGTGGAAAATAAAGGACGTACAGGCAAGATTATTGATATTGGTATCCGTGGAGATATTAGAGTGCACAAAAAGGAAATAGAAAAAGTTGACAAGTACAAGGCCCTGGAGGAAGAGATTGCTTTGAATAGTGGGATGAAGATAGTAATTGTGGTGCCGGCTGTTTGGTACTAAGACGGACTTGATTCGGTTGAGATACAGGTAAGAGGTACAGGCGAGATAGGGGAAACTAGAGTGTTTGTTCATAAACCTGCATTATTGGGAACACCAATAATCTTAAAGAGAGTACTAGAGATATAAACAGTGAGAGAAGCTCGCTTAACCCATAACGGTTTGTTATAATCTCTGCCAACAAGTGAACATTCGGCAGTACATAGGCCTAAGAAAAGCGTTTGGTTATGAACAACGTCGTCTTCAACCGAACAAACTGAATTGATTAGCTATCTGGCACCCCTTATAGGATACGAGGCATATGATGAAAAGACAAGTTTTAATAGTTACTTTAAAGTAAAAGCATCTGCAGAACAGATTTTCTAAGCATCTTTATAAACAATTGGATACTAAGAAACGAGAAGTGATTTCCTCACTTCACATTTTGCGACATTCATTAAGTTTGGTCACTCGCTTGTTATTGTGCTATTTGCTCCACTCACCACCGACCATTGAAAGGAGCAGAAAGCCTTCCGTGCGCTTGCTTGGGTGTTAAATTTATCAGTCGATGCATTGATTTTATGAAGCTAAATTTATATACAGCAGTTCGAGATAAGATTCGTATCTTTTCTACATCTCCATTCTTTATTCTTTTCAGAGTGTAGCCCACTCTGTCAGCAACAAAATTTGAAGATATCAATAAGTACCATCCCCATACTGTCTCGATATATGTACACCCCCATTAGTTGCGGCTACGCCCGTCGTCGATACGACACTGTAATTTAATAATGCAGTCATAATCAACCAAAATATTAAGTCACACAGTAGTGGCATAGTGGCCTGAGCTTGCCTGCCAAAATCCCGGAGGTTCTGTCCTCTGTTATCTGATCTCGTGAAGTTGGAAACTATGTTTTGAGAGATAAGACTGAGAAGGGACTGCAAGCATGAAAAGCATGAATAACAGGAATACCAAGCATAAATAGATTGTCATCTGAAGGGTAAATAAAACCCTGTTCCTAGTAGTGGCTTCGGACTTGAAGAGGGTGCAATAATTTTTTTAAAAAGAGGGTGAAATAAATAAAGCAAAGTACAAATTACAGAAAATTAGGAATTTGTATATGGATAGTTCAGCAGTCTAGATGGGGGAGAAAAAGTCTTGTACGATCATCAACCATCTTAGTATAATAACAACGTAGAAAATAGGAGGGAAAAAAAATGAAGAAAATGCTTTACAGTCTGAATATTAGCAATTATGTTTTTATTCCTTCCTTACTTTATTAGTCTTACTTTGGTATTATATCGATTTGGTTTGATTTCATAAAATTAGAAATCTGACCGAAATGATTCCAATTTAATATAAAACGTGTCAATATCTATGAATATTTAAATTTGCTTCTGAAGATGAATGACAAGCAACAGAGGTCTGTTTTACACAACAAAAAATTCTATTGGTTTGCGAAAATCATAAATTTCTTCACAAATTTCTCATATATCCCATTATGTCCTCCGGCTGAAAAGGGCTTATCTAACAATAATCCAGCACACAATTTCAGATATACGTGCCTTTTCTCTTCATTCGGGCTTAAGCGCAGTCAATGTCTTGTCCCGAGCCATATATGTAATACACACATGCTATGACTCAATCTGCATTATTTTTCTCCATGTTAAGTACTGACTTATGACGTAGTCAGTGATACGGAGAACCATCCTTTCGTCGTTCTTACGTTTACTAAATGATATCCTCTCCATCTGGCTATGAATGCGAAGATTGGCTTCGTTGTCGTGTTAATTTGCGTAACAATCCCCTGTCAGCTAGATAACCTAATTTGTAACTATTACTAACCTACAATCGCCACGTGAAGTTTCCATATGGAAAATTGCTGTAGCCACGAGGGATTTCCATAAAGGTCTTCCAGCCATCGTTCAACAACTTGAATTTCTAGTTTCCTGCAAGACATCAGGAAGGAGGTTTTCGTTAACGATTGTAAAGAAACAAACAAATCGTCTCTCTTTCCACTAGGAACATTTACGTCTAACATCTTAAATTTCCATACATTTGCTTGAGTTAAAAGTAATGTAACACTAAGAATTCCTCAACATTCTTCCGTCCGATGTCTTTCTTTGAAATTTATAGAACCAACGTTAAATTGTTGATAACATTATAAATTTCCAGCAAAAGGAACTGTAATATATATACAATATTCTTCGCAATGCTAAGCAAAACACAAGATTTCATGCATCGACTAATTCGTCGTTTTTCTGAAGAGTCTAAAAGTGCAATTATGAAATAAATTCCCCCATTTTCCTATAAAATCAATTTAAATCGAGATCAGTTGCTGCAACCTGCTAATATAGATTTCCACTCCATTTCCTCGCCTTCATAGCTTTCCTCGACCAGCCATGGCTTTTTTGCAAAGACCGAACTACTCAGCTGTTCAAACTTTTGCAACCCAGCTTTCCTGGCAGTGTACTGATTTAAATCGAATTCATCGTCCTCCAGTTGCTCGCTAGAATATTGCAACCAGGTTTGTATTTTTATAGTATCCTGTCGGGTTACACATGCCGCTTTTTCGTTTCTCGTTCCGTAATCAATACAACTTAAAAAGGATGACATAGCTTTACATCTTTTTCCTCGGGCTTTTTCCACTTGTCTTTTTCTCTCCGTATTTGGTGTCGACGAAGTCACTCTCTCAATAGTCTCCGCACTTGAATTGATAGCCTGAGTATGGCTCTGATTTTGAAGCATCATGCTGTAGATACAGTCAGTCTTATTCCCTTCCACAATCACCTACAACTGGCTATTCAAGTCTTACTCATTCTGAGCAGACATCAAACGACCCAAGCCTAATTGACAGGTGATTACGAAGTTCGCTTCAATAAAAGGCCTCGATGACGTCTGCTGCTATTCCTCGTTGTAGAGGAGGCAAAACTTGCCACTTTCATTTATCTAAAATTACACAAAGCGTTGCTAGACAATCTATACAGAATTTATCAGCTGAAACCAGAATACATCTTTGTCTTGCAAACCTACTTTCAACTTTAACATCAAATTTGACGCACCTGTCCGCTAGTGCCACCGCTGTTTCACAATCACTCTGTTGGGTGCGATAAACTCCAAGGAATCAAACTTCGTTAAGCAATACACAAGGTCTCTTAATACAACAGAATAATCTGAGGCATCTTAGAATAATGGTAAATTTTATAAGTTTTTGGAAACGAAACAGTTGTAATGCGAGGATGTCTAGATGGTCAAATAAATATGAAAGCAGAATGTCTACCTTTTTGATGTTTATGAGTCTGTCTTGAATACATGAGTTAACAAAAACTTTGCGAGTCAGAATGGATAGCGTTGGATGAAGCAAATGATAGAAATATAAACGGAAACAGTTTCTTTTTTACCTACCAAATCACGTATTGCATAATTGGGATTTTATAAAGTTAGAAGAGCGTTGTAATTAGGAAATTATAATATAAACATTGTCTTGATATGATTTGATGTAATTTGGTTGATTGAAGGGTGATAGAAAATTCTACTGTAGTTCAAACACTAAATATGGCAATCTAGTCCTTGTAATCATACTAAGGTAGGAATGGACATTCTGATAAATTGAACATTTCCTGCCTGCTACGTACTTTCTGTGAAATCTTGCTATTTCCACGCTTTAATCTTGCAAAAGTATGGAAAAAAGACAACTAAAAATAATACTGTCTTTAGCATACTGTTGAAAAATTCTATATTCAAAATATCGTAGAGTGGAGTTTAATTCTGATAAGATGCAGTCGTCCCCTCCTAGATCAAATTTGCCGAAAATACAGAAAATAGAGGAAATACCGTTGCTAGTTAATGTTTTATTATATATATTTATTGATATACTTGTACTGTTCGAATCCTTGAATAACAGTTTAGCTCTTTAAAGTTTTAAGATATATAACTCAATAAACATGAAGTGCTTACGGCGGTGGCGGTGACGGAACTCAGGATCTCTCACACCGAAAACGAAAACTTAACCATTGCACTAGATAGTGCAATAGTCAAGTCGACAATCCGGGAAGTCGATCCCGAATTCTCAGCACCAGCAGCAACCTAATTTTTTGTTTCGCTTTTAGCTTCATCAGTGCCATTTCATGTATATAAGTACTCAGGCAGACAAACAAGCAGTTATGAACTACATGGTATGGGAGATCCTGAGTTCGATCCACGCCAGCGCCGTAAAGACTTCATGTTTATTGAGTTCTGTGCTATATATTTCATGACTGCTTGTGTGTCTGCCTGAGCACTTTATATATATATATGAGTGTCTTAATGAAGAGAATAATTTTCTCGAAAGCTTGCCAGCTTCAACCAGTTGTTGTTTTTTAGTCTTTTATATATTTTTACAATGGGTTCAGTGCTGCTGTTTTAGTGTATTATATATATATATATATATATATATGTATGTATACTGACTGATATCGTCGATTAAAATGTCTGGTCCGCCGCAAACACTAAGATTTCTTGAATATTTCTTCTCAAAAAGAAGCCGAACCACTTCCATTGGAACTACTTCGGAAACATCCAGCAAACGTGAACATATTACTAGCCAAGAACTTGGATTTTGCTGTTATAGAATTCGAACTTGTGCTGTTATAGAATTCGACACTCATAATCAACTAGCGGTAGTCTAGGATGCGCATGTACAGGATAAACACACAAATAGCGTTACTTCTTTGGCACAAGCCAGCGTCAGGCATCGTTATAGCCGAAAATAAAGCGGGCAGAAAATCTGACAGATAACGAACGAGAGGCTCATTTATTAGAGAGATAGGTACCAAACAGGGAGGAAAGGTATCCATGTTCAGAAAAGAAGAAACCTATGATGCAGATAACAAGTTGAATGACTTTAAAAAGAAAGCATTTTTGGGCGAAGATCATTTGAAACCTTTTTTTCCTGGCTTTCTGTTAGTAGAGTGCCTGAATGTTGTGGTGCTTGGTGTGCTTATTTCGTTTTATTCAAAATATCTAAGAGTGGAGTCGGGAGAGGAGCAGGTCAGTCAATGGGAAATCTTGTTAATAACCCCTTGTGTACTTGGTAGACTTAAACAGGCAAAAATGAAGCCCTTTCAACAAGACCTTCGTCATGAAGTAGGCCTACACCGAGTTCTTTACGCCGAGCAAAACCAGGATGAAAGAAAGAGATCGAAAGAAATTGGGTTGCACTTGTTCCTATTAACCTATGGGTAATAATGAAACTGTAGGGCAATGCTACTGTAAAAAAGTACAATGAGGGGATACAGGTTTAAAATACCACCTGCTAGCTTGCAAACGTAACTCTTCTTTAGTAAGCAATTGTAATAATTACTAAAGAAAACATTTCAAGAGATTTCAAGACGTCGAAATTCTAGACAGTAATGGCTGATGAAACCCAGCATGCTGCTAAACAATAACAGTTAATGCTTGAAATCCGTTACATTGATCACAAAAAGCCAAAGATTATCAAGGAAGAGTAAGTCGTTGTTTTGGATCTGATTGCCAAGGTTAAGAATATTGATAAATTAGAAGTAACAGAGCACAATGACATTAAGCTAAGTAGCAAGGCAATTGGAGAAACCCTACCTCGTCAAAAGTGAGCTTCTCTTTGATCTAAAGTACCTCATTCACCGAGGATAAGATGGTGCTGTGTCAATATAAAACGAGCAGGTTGGTTGCTACGTTATCAATCTGCTTCACCACTCACTGAATACTTTCATTGCTACATGCATGCTCTAAACATGAGGTGTTCTGAAGATACAAAGATAATGGTCGTCAGACATTGCATGGATGATTTTAGAGAAACGAACAATTTTTGCAAACATCCCAAAAAAAACAGTCATCTTCAAACGGTCCTTGCACTAGAATCAAATAAAGATTTGCAGCGACGTCAACTTGTTACCCTCTGTGAAACATGATTCATCGTAAGACATGAATCAGTCTTGGTGGTAAGACCACTATGGCCCTACTTCGCTTTTGCTTAAACGAGAAGGTGGAAGACTGCTGAATTGTGTACATGATCTTCAGTACTTTGTCACATTTGTAGTGTCCGGGAAAGTGTCTGCTGTATCGCGACAGGTGTCCTGTATTCTAAAACAAAATTAGGGGAGATCTTAGAAAAGCCACATCGATGTCTTCTTCTAGACTATCAAAGCTTCAAACGTAGCGTTTAGAGGAGGAAAGCTTGTTTTTACTTCATGTTTAAAAACTCAGTGCTTCTTTGTAAAATCATGAAGTGACTAGAGAAGAAATGCATACAATTCCTCTTGTAGCCAAAAAGTTCAGGCTCAGAGTTTAGAGTTCAGTTCTGGCTGAGTAAACCGAACAAACAATCGAGTATTATTACATCAACTTGTTTTATCCCTTCCTTGATTAAGTTATTCAAAATATGCCAGCAGAATTTGATCCCTATCGACAGAAAATTGCAGCACTTACGAGACTCTTTCTTCTTGACAGAATCGTCTGCAGGCAATTTATATCCTTTGAGTACTGCTGCAGTTGATTATGAGGTTTGAAGAAGCAGTCACGTAAAGCAGTTTCAGTATGCAATATCGCTATCGGTGCCTGAGGCAGCTGCCAGGCTGACGTTGTTCCTAATGTGGACATACTACTCAACCTTCCAGTCATCGACTTTTTATTAGGACCCTTGCTTAATCGTACCATACATTAATTTTTATAGCTGTAGAATCGATCAAATTGTATATGTGTGAAGCACGTTTAGTCCAACGCGATCAATTTTAAGTCAATTCTCACCGAAAACTCGGACAATGATAAGACTTATCAACATTTTTCGTTTCATAAAATCACAACCAGAGTTTTGAAGGTATCATATGCCATTCGAAGTGTTGCATCAATGAAATTTTATGATGAAATGTATCTCGACACAACTAATATTTTGCTCCGAGTTGCTTCTTTTTCAGATTTATTTGTAAATGAACCAGATGTCACAAGATGTGACACTCAAAACTCATTTATCGTCTTGTAGCCAACATTGCCACTTGAAAATGTAACGTAAAAATTGTTTGGTCTGTATATATACAACTGTTTCTTAATACTTTGATAAGTTTAAATTTCCATCACGTTCGTTTACTTATCTATATCTATTAAAATTTTTGAAATTTATAACTACGGTTTGGGAGGTCATGGCCCCACGAGCCTCCTCTGGGTTCGCGCCTTCCACTCATTAGAGAGTGTAGGGTTAGCTGTTCGAGTCAAAGATGATAGCTTTAGTGAATAATGATGTATTGAAATTAATTAGCTCTATTCCTCATTCTCCTACAATCTGCCTGAAAGGAAAATTTAACATATTTGCGTGAAGGAATCGTGGAGGGGTGAAAGGAGGAGAATAGTTTTACTGAAATCTCAAACTCGATATGTGAATTGGTACGTATGGTAGAGCAAAGTCATTCAAAAATGTACATGTGTAAAATATTTGTTATTTGTATGGGAAGAGGGTCTATGTGATTGATGTATACAATGCAGTGGGATTTTCTTGTTCTGGGACGACATGTTAGGGCCAAAGTACATGTTTCTGTTGTAAATTTTTTCTGCTAGCCCTGAAAGACTAGAAGGAGTGAATTTTACCTACATTTTTACGATTTAAGATATGCAAATCTTGATATCGATTTTTTAATTTGATACCTTGAGAAACCATCATATGCTAGTCACTTTCTTCCTTTCTGCCAGATCCTCCACCGATATACTGTGCCATCACGGAGGCGTGCTAATGCGTTTCCGCACTAACTCGGCGAACTCCTTCTTTGACTGTGTTGCACGCTTTGCTTGACTTATGTCGACTTCAAGTATCTTGGTAATTTTTTACCCATGGATCTCGGTAGTATGGCTTTGTTGCTTTGGCAAACATCATTATCTTTGTGATTGCATTGTTTTCTGCTCTACATAAATGGGCAATGCATTTCAAGTGTTTGGCATTGGCATAACTAGTTACCTCTTCTGCTTCAACAATTTTCCGTATTTGTCCATTACAGTACACAAAGCTGTAATCTGCCTCCTCGTCCTCCTCAGTATCATTCCTTTTGGGGACATCTTTTGCCTCCAACCTCCTTTACCATGCTCCTCATAGATTCATACCAGCATACCTGTAGTTTTTGTAATTGTTATTGGTTGGGATAGCATGCTTGTGTCCCATACGTTAGTCTCGATCGGAAACAACTTTCCAACAATTTTCGTCGAGTTGGCATATTGATTTTGCTATCAGTGAGCACTGTCCTTATCTCATTGAATTGGCCAATGCTCGGTCTGAACGGTGATTTGTAAAGCATACAGTTTTTTTCACTGGAAATAACTTGGCCCAAATACGTAAACTGTTGAAATTTTTTGAATCACTTGTTCTCCAATACTTATCAGCTTCTTTGCAAGCTCGGCATCATTAAATACTTCCGTTTTGTCTTTTTGAATCACATCGTCTAGCCGAATAGGTTACATGTTTCATTGATTATGGTTAGTATATGTTTTGCTTCAGGTACATTCTTACAGAAAAATACAACATCATCAGCATAGAGTATCCAACGAATTATATCAGTTCCACTCATTCTGTGTTTTGATCTTTGTTCTCTGTTGGTACACAAGTGTGGTATATTATACTCAAACTCAATGCCCCATTCTTCTGGATATTCTTGATCTATTACATGGGCAGCAACTTTGAGTACATAGTCAAAGTAACAAGTGAAAATGCATAGTGATTCCTGTCCACCTTGTCTGCAACAAATGAATGCATCAGACTTTGTTTTTGATTCACGTATGGAAGCAGTAGTGCCTTCGTACATTTTTGGCAATAACGAGATGAGATGTTGAGCCCCTTTTCGTATTTCCAGAAGGTGAAACAAGAGGTATCGCGGTACATCATCATATGCTGCTGTTAGATTGATATATACAGCAATTAACGTCCCCCCATATTTATCGACGACATTTTGGAGAATAAATACTCCGTCTGTTGTTGAATGGTTCTTCCGAAATCCAAATTGATCATTTCCAATATGACGTTCAGTCTGTTCATTATGGCTTTGGCTAGAATTCGACTCATGTTTGCTGCAATGGTTATGTTGCTATGAAGCCATGCACTTGGAACTTTTATTCTTGTCCAGATCAACAATACCACACTAGCATTTATGAGTTCTTTACTATTATTGTATTTCAATCCTTGAGTTTTAGTGTCAGTTCCTGCACTTTTATTATCTTTGAAGGTGCGTAGTTATGGTATATTGTTTTGTAGAGGAAGTGTAGTTACTCCCTTTAAGTATGTTGTACTGCGGGTAATGGGTCTTCTTGACTCCTCCATGAGTGTCAGTACCAGTTAACATATATTTGGCTTGGGTTGGATGACCTAAGAAAACCCTCATTGTCATATATATTAAGATTCAGGATAAACGCAAGTTTATGTTCGCAAAGCATTGGAGAAGGCAACAATTTAGGTTTAGGTGCCGAGTCAACACTTTTCGATGATTTTAAAAGGCCTCCGACTCGTTGATGTATACCTTGTCACTTGAAGACATTGATTGGTTCTAAATGAAAAAGAAAAGGAATGCTTGCAGTGGCGTAGTGGCTAACGTATGACAATGCATGTTTCCGATGATTATAATTAAAAGTTATGCGTATTTCATAATAAGCTAATTCAATTATCATAATGCAATATTGGGCATGGGACCCTAACCCTGCTCAATACCACACACAAAGTTAATGTTTCATTGGCGGGAATTGCTCCCAAAGAAGTACAATTCTCATTCCCTCCAATACATGTCTAAATGCACATAAAGTCCCCCTCACAGATGACAGCTTTGCACTACCCCGCTCCTTACGAAGGAAAGTTTGTCGTGGCTTTTTGCTTCCTCAACAGGCCAATTTTGTAAAAATTTCACCCCACTTACCCCGTTTGTCTAACTATCTACCCCTTTTTTGGTGCTCCAAAGCCCGAAATTGCGAGTCTCGAGGCCTATTTACTACTTCGAACGCTTCCAAAATTCCCAGTCTGTAAACTATCGAAGGGACCGTTCCTAATAACTTACAGACTGTCAGTCTTAATCAGGTTCATGTTGTGGGGTTTTCTCTGTTGGATAATGTTAATTTGGTTTTCGCTATAAGATGATTTTCCGGAAAATATAAAATTTTGGTTGCAGGTATTCTTATTGCGATCACCATACAACTTGTATTATTGTACAAGTAAACACGGTGCGGTACTAGGAAAATAGCTTTTTAGCCCACAGTCAGCTCTCTACATTTTAAACTTAAAATAACGAGATTTTTAACTGAACCTCCGCCGATTTCTTAAAAGATATACTTTATAACAAATTACAAATAGATAATTGACCAGTTTTTGTATATCAACATTTCGAGAAAGGAATTACTATAGGCATATATATACTACTGAAAAGGAAAATACAGTCCGTCTTCATGTTTCGTAACTTTTATTGTCACGGTTCTTCATCATCCCAGAAAAACAACTTGCCCCTGAAATCTGTGTTTTTCTATTTTTCATTAACTTCATGTGAAAACAAGTCCTTGTTTAGACTACAAGGCATCGAGAGCCCATGGAATGATAGACGAACTCAAAATATGTATGACAAAAAACGGAGGAGTTGCTTCACATTCCTACTTTTTGCTGAGGAATACAGTTAAAGAGCATGGATATGGAGCATAAAAATAGATTTAGATTATTACTGAAGCCAACAGTTCTACTAAAGTTGTTTAAATGTTGATCTGCTTGGAGACATTATATCGGTTCTATTTTGCCTTTAAGCTTTCTCTCCATTTGCTTAAATTGAAACAGATAACAGTGGCTTACACAGCAGAATATATGAATGGCAGGATAGGGGAGGGGGCGAGGGAGGCAAAGGGTTGAGCACGCATATTCTCACTGAGCTCTATAAAGGCTTAGCTTTTAAGATCCGTGTTTGTGTGTTGGTGGTGGCAAATTTGACAGCAGTAGTTTCGCATTGATAACTTTAACTCTTCCTGACTTGTTACTTCCCGGAAGTAAGCTCAGACTATATTTAATGGATTAATGCAAAATCTCAGAAAGCCAAGACAAAGAGTGTCATTGTAATCAGAGGTCTACCCCCCAAGCTGTTGCACTTATCGAAAAAGTCTGATTTTCAATATTCGGCTTTTCTGAAGGCAGTCCATGTAATAACAAAAGAGCTCTTTCTTAACGAGGAAGAATTTGTCTTTTCATTGGCCCTTTTCATTTTGCCATATAGTTTTTACGTATACTAATTGGTGAAAACACAACACTCATAACGTAGTCAAGATCCTGGCTGGCTCTTTCAAACCCTATTATAAGTTTCGTTCTTTCACGTTGATTTATAAACTATCCTGGCGATTGGTTGTTTAAGAATTGTCCGAGGAAAGATATTTATCAAAAATTAATTTATACAAAAGTTTCATCACATTTTTTTTATCATTTCGTTAT